>ML270440.1:73248-91095 GCA_005239495.1 Nicotiana undulata | reverse complement strand
GGTCGTTTACCAATAAGTCAACTCTTAGTTGACTTTTCCCATTTTAAGGCTATTCTTAAGGACGAAATGACTGAATTCTCATTTAACCATTCCGATTTCAAGCCTATCAACTCTAACACATCAATAATAGAATAACCACTCCATGACAAGGCAATAACAACAATAATAATGCAGGTTCTACGTAACGACAGACCAGGTCATTACAAAATCATAATTAAATAAACAATATAAAGCCAATTCTAAATTTATAAATGACGAAAATAATTTTAAAAATTCTACCACTAACTTTGTGACAAATATCTCCTTCAAGGAGAAATACCATTAACATCTAAAAATTTTGTATCAATGCGGCAACCACATAGTCATTGCATCTATTAAGTAAAGATGCACGAGTTGCTATTTCCTTCAGAGAACTCAATAGCTAACCATAATATATTAATGTGGTTGCAGTAGAAAGCATTCTACAAGAATGCATTTGTCTTAGAATGATACTTAATAAAATTATCCAAGATGTTTTACGTACAACGAGTACGTGCAACAATGATCTTTATGCAATAAAAACAAGATCTATATCCTTTGTTATTCTAGCTCTTCAGGGGGTGTTGTGGTATTTCTTCATTCACTCTAGGGAATGAAAATGTTCTTAAAAATAACTTCGAATAGTTCATTATTTTATTTAAGCACAAAAAGACATAGTTTCATAATATTTTTCCTACTTCAGGAGGAAATTTCAATTGTGTTACTTCTTCAGGAGAAACTTTAAAATACGAAATATTGAGTATATATTCTCTCAATCACATTACCTCTTCTGGAGGTGAATTATAATATATTTACATCAAGAGCGCGTTCATATTTACGAGCTTTATTAATATTGTCACATTCACTTCAGGGAATGGATTAATATTTATCAAATTTTCTCATCCTTCAGGGAATGGAACATAATTATCTGAACGTGCATCAATCACACAAAATTGTGTGGTGGCTTAGAATCTCTTTTAAGATAATGCTACTTCAGGAGCAAATAGAGGCATGCAAGTAATATAGAGAAATTTTCTCTAACTTATCTTCAATTGTAACCATAGAAAGCCTAAATTATCACTTATGGTGGTCATAGGCATATACCACTTCTGGTGGTTAACAAAACTTAGTTACAATGATATATACGAAACATAACCACTTCCGGTGGTTGTATATTTCTTGCAAACTCTTCTAGAGTTTAAGTGAATCTAATAATGTTACCGATTTTGTAATCCTTTATTAAGATAATCAAAAGGAAAATAAGTACCAAAATAGCGACTGTATAAGTATACATAGCCCCCAATTGTTTTTGACAGAAACTGCTGGGGTAGTCTCGCCATCATATAATAGCTTAAGTAAAAACATTTCACGAGATCTCATCCAAGTAAAGTAGCGTCTACATCATTAGTTGGCTAAAAAGACGTAATTGAAATATATGATAAACATATATTTAGAACAAGAAAGTTCATACCTTGGATACTTTCAAAGATTTGCTCGATATGGCAGAGTCTTGTGCTGATAACGTGTTAAAAAATAACGATTGTAAAATAAAGAAACCGAAAACAAGTATAGAGAGAGGGAGTGATATCTTATTCAACTTTCAAACTGATGTACATAATGAATTGAAATCTCCTCTATTTATCGAAGAAGGAAGTTGTTGTTTAAGGTGCTAC
The DNA here is from genome assembly GCA_005239495.1 of Nicotiana undulata. NCBI lineage: Eukaryota > Viridiplantae > Streptophyta > Magnoliopsida > Solanales > Solanaceae > Nicotiana > Nicotiana undulata. The sequence continues at coordinate 89,404 of ML270440.1, read as the reverse complement.
TCCAAGCTGCTATGTAAGCTACTGCAAGCTGCTGTGTAAGTTACCACTTCAAGCTGCTGTGTAAGCTACTGCAAGCTGCTGTATAAGCTGTTTGTAAGCTATTGTGTAAGCTGCTACTATACTAGACATAGATAATCTTCTACCAAAAATAATATTTATCCATAACTGAGTATCAAAATGATAAACTTTTTAAGAAAACTTATGAACCTCCGTAATATGTATTTATAACATAATTGAATTTATTTGGTATTCTGCTTCCGGCGGCTTTATCAGTGACAATTGAGATAAGGATTTGAATTGATAAAGCTACCAATGACAAGTTTACCCCTTAAAAAAGTCTTTTTTCGGTACGTTCTTATTTTTTTTTTTTGACTGCATATACTTGCGCAACTTCAAATAACGTGCCTCGAATAAGACCTCAGCACCGGGAAGAGTTAAAATTTTCATCAAGAAATATTAAAATATAAATATATAAATATATAAAAAAATTAAGAAGAATCAACGTATAATAAATATACATAATATAAAAAAAATCATCTAGTAATATAGTATAATTTTTTGACGAAGGATATCATTTGATACCAGTTAGTTCAATGTCGCTCCGCTGCTGGCCAGCACAACTCCCAATTTACGTTTTTGGAAGCAAGGTGATCTCGTGAAAGATATCCAGTACCGAATTTGCTTAGAGTTGAACTGTTCAAGTGCTAAGATCATAATGTACCTAACGCAGTCTCGCTATTTTTTGAGGTGGCAAATCGGCTAAATTTTCTGTGTAAATTATTATTCTACGATGCTCACTCTTTAACTATTCAAAAGGATATGAACATTTACTATTTCTGATATATCATGCTGTCTCACAATATATGTTTACCCTTTTGTCAGAAACACCTGCTCTGCAGGTTCACATGCAAGCACGCAACTCTATGTATATTCTTGGTCACGTAAATTAAGAGTCTGGAATCAAAATATTATTTTTTTAGATAAAAATTACTTTAATATATAATAAAAAATATATTTTTATATATAACGTAAAAATTGTTTGCGTTATATTTCAACCGTTAAAGTACAATATAATAAATTTATACTCTATGCCCAATCCTAACACTTTAAGGCATAGCGTATTAAAGACCTGCGCTATACAGAAGCCTTTTCGAATAACCGGCAATACCCTGTCAACCTTATTAAACTCACCCACTGATGAGTTTCCTGATTGTTACTGCACCAAAACAACCTCCACCTGCCAATGCTACGCGTTTTCATTATCCTTTCTGGTCTAAAATAGTAATTTTTTGCTTGTTTTTACGTATATTAAGAAATTTATCTTTTTAGTATTAATTAGTAATGAAATTGATCATATTAACTTTTATTATCCCACTTAAATACTTCTAACACTATTTACTTCAATGGCAATGTAGAAAAAAAAATTCATTCTTAAATTCCAAAAAAATCACTTATTTTGAACCATAAAAAATAATTAGAAAATCACTTATTTTGGACCGGAGAAAATAAATTCTACACGCATTTTAACGTGCCTTTTATAACTTTGACAAGGAAAGATGAATTTGAACATTGTAGAATAATTTACTCCATTATTATCGTAATTTTTAAAATACTTTTTTTTTGGTCAAAATAATTTTTAAAATATAGATCTAGTAATATGAAAATTTTAACCTCCTTATTGAGTTGAAGCGTTCAGGAAAAATGGAAAAATCAAATTAAAGCCGAAGATCAACTCAAATTAAAGAAAAAAACTAATTTTGTTTTGATTTTAATTTTAAAAATCGATGAATTTTGATTTGATTTTGGTTTTAAGTAAAAAATAATTGAAAAATAAACTAAATTGACTATATAAATAAATATCTAAAAATAATAATTACACACACACACTCTGTAACGCTCCCAAATTCTAACCGGTCGTGATGGCGCCTATCGTGGAACTAGGCTAGCCAACACTCATAATTTTCGCATTTTTTTTCTTTTCAAATATCTCAATTTGTTTTCACCAATTCATAACACGCATATAAGTTTTGAAATCTTTAAACAAAACAATTAAGCTAACAGTCTACAACCGTCCCCAAGACCCGGAGTCAACATGTCATGAGCATCTAAGAAATAAACTAACTGTGATATTGTCATAGACAAAGTCTAGGAATAAAATACTAATATTAAATAAGGAAGGGAAATTGAGAAGTTGTGGACGCTGGACAACTACCTCGAAATCCCGTAAGCTGCTGATAACGAACTCGAACGACTACTGCTCTGAATCAATACCTGGATCTGCACACAGAGGTGCAGGGAGTAATGATGAGTACGCCAACTCAGTAATAATAAAAATAAATCGCAGTCTGAGAAAATACGAAACATACAGACAGATACACCAATTCACAAAAACAGTAAAATACCAAGTCATCGCAAAGTATTCATCAAATACATAAGTTCGAAAACCGTTTTCCAGAAATCATTTGAAACAAGTATAATTTCAATATATATATCTCAGTAAAACTCTCAGTAAAAATCAGTTTGAAAACGAAGTGAATCATAGTTCAAAAACTCAGTAAAATCATCATAAATCTGCCCCTCGGGCCATAATCATTTCTCGTAACAATTTCCCTCAGTATTAGCCCATCAGGAAACCTCAAAGTTACTCAATATTAGCCCATCAGGCAACCTCACAGTCACTCAATATTAACCCATCAGACAACCTCACAATCACTCAATATCAGCCCCGCGGGCAACATCACTCATTAGGTACCTGCGCCCACTAGGGGTGTGTATAGACTCCGGAGGGGCTCCTACAACCCAAGCGCTATAACAAGCCACAAAATGACATAAATCACACACAATATTGGCCCGCAACCTCTCTCATATCACAACATCCTCACAATAATGGCCCACAGCCTCACTCAGTCAGACACTCTCAACATGCCCTTCAGGCCATAAATAAACCGGGTTCTCGACCCAAAAAAAAAGTTTCATTTTCAAGAAATAGTATCAAAATATTCTGAGTGCCAAAACAATTATCAAGAAAAGACTGAGTGAAAATCATAACATATCAGTGAGGAAAATAGTAAAATCAGCCCTCAAGGGGTAAACAAATCGGCACTAGGCCCCAAACATGGCTTACAACCCAAAACATATCAATTATATATCAATACTATTAAGCATAGGCTTTAAAATCGATTTCGCAACTCAATAGTTGCCTAAATAAGGGATATCTTTTCAAAGTTCCAATCTTTGCATTCCAAAACCAGTGAAGGGTGCAGAGTCCGGGGTTTCATACCCTCAGGACAGGATATAAAGGCATTACTTACCTCAAACTAGCCCGAAAACTATTCCTCAATACACTTGTCTCTCGAATCAACTTCTGAGCGCTCCAAATCTATAAATATCAGACCTTTATCATCAAATTATGCTTAAGGAATGAATTCCAATTGAAAAAAACCAATTTTAGCACAAAATCCGAAATCGGTCAAAACCCGACTCCCGGGCCCGCGTCTCGAAACTCAGAAATTTTTATACCAAAACGTTCTTCGTCATCTCACGAGTCCATACATATAAAGAACGCAAAAATCGGAGTTCGTTTGACCCCTCAAATCGACCCCTAAAGGTCTCATACTCTTAAGCCCTAACTCCCCCTTTTTCTACTGATTTTCATGAATTAAACACTGAGATTATGTTCCATAATTACCGATAATCGAGTTTTAAGGTCCAAAATACTTACCTCTATGAAGAACACTGATTTTCCCTCTTCAAAATTGCCTCCAAGCTCTTTTCCCGTTCAAAAATGGTGTTCAAATAGGTTATGGTCGCGGAGGGTTTATTTTATATTGCCTAGTTAATTATGCATTGCGATCGCGAAAAGACCCTCGCGATCGCAGAGAACATTTTCCGCTGACCCTCAACTTGCTCACTGCGATCGCAACCTGAGCTACGCGATCCCGATGTTCATTATTCCTGACCTATGCGATCATGTCTCCCATCATGCGATCGCGAAGAATACTTTCACTTCCTCACGCCCCCCCCCCTCTCTTACTCTACGCGATCGCGACTTATCCCACGCGATCGCACTGATCAGACTCCAGTGCTACGCGATTGCACCCCATACTCTGCGATCTCAAAGAAAAAAATGGCCAAATCCTCAGATTACTCTACGCGATCGCGGACCAACCCATGCGATTGCGATGACCATTTTGCTGCTGCACTAACACCAGAAAACAACAATATTTGCTAAGGCCAAAGTGCCCGTTAATCACCAGAAATCAATCCCGAGCCCCTCGGGACCCAATCAAATTTATCAATATATCCCATAACATCATTCAAACTTAGTTGCACTCTCAAAACACTAAGAATAAGATCAAAACACCAAAATCACATAGGATTCAAGCCTAAGAACTTTCAAATTTCTAAAATCCACCAATGATGTCGAAACCATCCAAAACAACTCCGATTGACCTTAAATTTTGCAGACATATCCAAAACGACATTACGAACCTGTTTCAACTTCCGGAATTCCATTCCGAGCCCGATAGCCTATTTTCACTACTGACCGGAAATCACCAAAAACTAAATTTCGCCAATTCAAGCCTAATTTTACACTGGACATCACAAAATTATTCTGAACACACTCCTAAGTCCCAAATCATCTAATGAAGCTATCCGTACCATAAAATCCGCATTCCGAGCCCGTTTACCAATAAGTCAACTCTCAGTTGACTTTTCCAACTCTAAGGCTATTTTTAAAGACTAAGTGACTAAATTCTCTTTACAACCATTCCGATTCCAAACCTACCAACTCTAACACATCAATAACAGTATAACCAACCTATGACAAGTCAATAACAATAATTATAATGCAATTTCTACGGAACGACCGACCGGGTCGTTACATTCTCCCCCACTTAAACATGTGTTCGTCCTCGAACGTGCCTAGAGTTGTTCCAAACACCACCAGATTTGCTGTGTAACCTACCATGAACATATTCGGAGGTGATTCCACGTCACCTTACCCCATATAGGTCTAATAGCACAACACAGTTGAACTTTCGAAGTCTGATCCTGACCCATACACCTTAGAACTAAATTTCCACTTTTGAGTCCATTCACAAGATCAAATTTCCACGACTATAAGCTAAAACAGTCTGAACACGCTATACCAAGTCATATTCGCAACACAAGATGAAATTACATAATCCACTGCATGACTCAAGCACTCGTGGCGTAACTCCTAATCACAATAGTTGCTTATAACAACCTAATACTGGTAATAACATCTTATCAAACAAAGCTTTGCTTTAACATCTTCATATGGTGTCGATGATAAAAGAAACACGTAGAAACCAGCAACCATTCGCCCGATCAGCATCAATACCATCCAGAACCATAACTTGTGCAACTCGTGCACTCAATAATAACATCCCAAGAGCTTAATTCATAAAATAGAAGATTCACACGAGAGGACTATCCTGCCATTAACTATTACCATCACAGCATCATGCTAGAAGCCTGGCACACACTGTAAAATCAGAACACACGAATCTGACACCAAGGATCATACCTCTACCTAACTCCACTGCAAAGCGTGATCCCATCCAACCGCTGGACTACATGAAATACTCCAAGCCACCTTGCTCAAATCAATAGCCATGCGAATTTCGACATCAATTACTCAAAGTGCATTGCCATAACCACGGGGGAAATCAGACGATACCATGCCACCCGAACCAGAAAGAACATAACCAATACGTCTCAATCCTGCAACACCCAATTACTTACCTTACTCAAATCTTGCTATCAAGCCTAGATAGAACCGCACCCTATGCAGAAATAACCAACAATCACATCTCCTCGAAACACCGAAAGGAACTCATAGATCACTCCAAAACACGAATAAGCTCAATGACAATCGAATGATACATCCCTCAACAATAGCAATTCGGAGTCAACAATTCTGACTCAGTGTAGGAAACACACCCATACTGGCCTACCAATAATTCTAAATCAACTCTGGTCATCCACATCAGGTAGATAACTCTCCAACGGTTCATAATGACTGAATCATGACATATACTAATACCTGACTAGCTTTGCTCGCATCTTCATAGTTCATAACCACAAAATCATCTATTCATGAAAACTCCTAGTCTCAAAATCCATGAGGCGCACCAATTACCATATCTGATCCCAATTCCACCACTCAAATATATAACACGCCCCTAATACTTTATCATTCAACGAGGGATACCCCCATAATTCCTCTGTGTCACCAAGAAACCTTGAATATCAACAGTCGATTCGACAAGAGAGTGTCGTAACACCAATGAAGCACCCTTATTCAAACTCGTTGCCTTAAAAACATTGTCTTTAATGAATGTATACCCTCATTCAGCCACCCAATAGTGGTATCCTTTACCTAATCATCTGAAACTGCCAGTTCTGACCTTCCTTCCAGAACTGAACCGTGACCTCCCATATGCCACTCTCCACTATACACAAAATATTGCATACGCCATGAAATCCTATGATAAATATGAGAACTTCATGCTCCCTTCCTAGCCACAAACAAGTAAGTACCCAACTAGCCAAGAACTTTCCATATTTCCCCTTTAGAAGCAAAATCACTATACATCACATGGCCCTCACGCCAGTAGAAAATATACATCTCCAACCGTGGTAGAAAATCGGCAAGAACTCTCCGAATCACATTTGTACAATGACAACCGCCAAGACTGAATCGTTCTAACTCAACCAAACTACGCATGCCATTACATCCCAAGAGAATTGCTAAGAAACACCTGTAACAACTCATTACTTCAACACCCAAAGAACTAACTATATCCTTTATCATGCCGATCTGACCTACTACCAGGCTGTCCTATTTATCCAAGCTTTCTCCTGACTTACCTTCGAATTGATACTCCTTCTTGCCCTAATACCGCAATTCTCAATCCAGACTCACCACACGAAACCCGATCATAAAACATATTATCTAAGGCTCATAAGCCGTTGAATACTCTCTCAGATATCCCCAAAAGCACCACATTAGAAATTCTTACCCTGAAGAGACTTCCTGCAAAACTAAAGCCATTACCTTCACTTTCCTGATATTGATATGTAGAATCCATGGTAACGTAGAAATGCCACAAGTCTTAACACCCTCTAGTATACACCTCAGTTTCTAACCAAGTATACATCCTGAAGGTTACCAATTGTTACATCTAACCTCGAATCCGTCTGAACCATTCTTGAACGTGATTTACTCTACGAATTTTCAATTACACTAACCAAGTAAACAGAACAGCCTGACCCCGCTTGCAATCCACATACTAGGAAAGTAATCCACCCATTTGAAGCAACAAGCACACTCATACATTGCACGCTCTATACTTACCAGTGCAACTCCATCATTCAATGAATTCCACTATCCGTAAAGTACATTACAACTTGTATCGAAGAAATTTTCATCACTCGAGTCATTCCTAGACTCCACCTCTGTAGGTCATAACTGATTCACCAACATACCTCGAACCGAAACCAATACAACACATAATCGTGTAATCAACCTATCATTAGCGGACTCCCCCACTTGGCTCAAAGCCAAAGATCAAGACAACCAATAGCTCACGATGCCCATACACTATCACTGCCACCATACTATGGTGTGGTTCAACTAAATCCTCCATAAGCTTATACGACCCAAACCAACTAACCTTCAAATCGTATGCAAATCTTGTATTCACCATAGAAATGGTCATGTCAACTTCTACAAGCGATTTAAACTCAATTCATAACATACATCATTTATTGATAGAGAGAGCTTACTACAGATAAACATAAGGGTCACACACCTCAGGACGACCCACAAGAGATACCCCTGCCTTCTTAACTCAAAATGATATCTCCCTATACATTTCCGAAACTCATAGCTATCACGCAATCACTATACCTTCCTACATTAGAACACAACCATTGTCTTCCCCCACGACATCCCATTTAGCGGTATAAGAACCTAAAGCTGATGGCAATACTAATACTGGGGCTGTGGTCAAGGAATTCTTGAGCTTCTGGAAGCTCTACACACACTCGTCTGACCACATGGATACCTTCACTGGATACCACGTGTCCCAAGAATGCTACTAAACTGAGCCAACAATTCACACTTGGATAACTTCGCACAAAGCTTCTCCTCCCTATATCCTTGTAATACCATCATCAAATGCCGAGTATGCTACCCCTGGCTACGCGATTACGCCAGGATGTCATCCATGAACACAATAACAAAGGAGTTATAACACGGCTGCATACACCGTCAATCAATTACATGAACGTTGTTGGGGCATTGATCAGCTCAAAAGACATCACAGGAACTCATAACATAACAGGAGAACCCACTTTACTCCACAACTAAACTACACGAGAGGTCCTTCAATACTCATAACTCGAAGTCATATTCTAACTCAATACCGAAGTCAAATAATCAATGGTTCTTGCCATATCTCTCGCCAATTCATTTTAGTCACAATCAAATAACCTGAATACATCTAACTATCCGATCACTCTCACCATGTAGTCATTTAGTCACAAAGTTCCATCAATAAGGACATAAACGGACATATAAGTCGCCCAACACATGTGCTCACACAAATGAAATCTCAATACTCAAGCCACAGACAAAATCCGGCCTCAAGTCCTTCCGACTGGCCCATTATCAACATGCTAAAAATCACACCACACCCATGGAAGTCACAAGCCGCTGACACACAACTGATACCAAGCGCTCGCATGCGCATTCGAATACATGGAAGGAATTCAAAGAGTTATGCTTTTGGCTGAATAAATGGATTCGCACGATAAGAATACAAGAATATGGAATGTTCCCTAAGGGTTTCGCAGCCTCTCAAAGATAAGTACATACGTCTCCGTACCGATCCGCAAGACTCTACTAAACCTGCTCATGACCATTGAGTCATATGTAACCTAGAGCTCTGATACCAACTTGTCACGACCCCAAATCCTAACCGGCCGTGATGGCGCCTATCGTGGAACTAGGCTAGCCAACACTCATAATTTTCAAATTTTTTTTTCTTTTCAAATATCTCAATTTTTTTCCAGCAATTCAAAACACACATATAAGTTTCGAAATCTTTAAACAAAATAATTAAGCTAACAGTCTACAACTGTCCCCAAGACCCGGAGTCAACATCTCATGAGCATCTATGAAATAAACTAACTCTGCTATTGTCATAGACAAAGTCTAGGAATAAAATACTAATATTAAATAAGGAAGGAAAATGGAGAAGTTGTGGACGCTGGACAGCTACCTCCAAATCCCGTAAGCTGCTGATAACGAATTTGGACGACTACTGCTCCGAATCAATACCTGGATCTGCACACAGAGGTGCAGGGAGTAATGATGAGTACGCCAACTCAGTATTAATGAAAATAAATCGCAGTCTGAGAAAATACGAAACACACAACACAGATACACCAATTCACAAAAACAGTAAAACATCAAGTCACCGCAAAGTATTCATCAAATACATAAGTTCGAAAAATGCTTTCCAGAAATCCTTTGAAACAAGTATAATTTCAATATATATATCTTAGTAAAACTCTCAGTAAAAATCAGTTTTAAAACGAAGCGAATCACAGTTCAAAAACTCAGTAAAATCATCATAAATCTGCCCCTCGGGCCATAATCATTTCTCATAATAATTTCCCTCAGTATCAGCCCATCAGGCAACCTCACAGTCACTCAATATTAGCCCATCAGGCAACCTCACATTCACTCAATATTAGCCCATCAAGCAACCTCACAGTCACTCATAATTAGCCCATCAGGCAACCTCACAGTCACTCAATATTAGACCATCAGACAACCTCACAATCACACTTCTCTATGTTTTTCTTCGGGAAATTTTGTTTTTAGCAATTTCGAGAAACTAGGGTTTCTATACCTTGTTCTCAAAACAGTATTCCCTTTTGATTTTAGTCATATATGCTATGTTTAAGCGATTATCTCATGATTTCTTGTTGTTTGAACTGTTATTGCTGAAACCCTAGTGTTCTAGGTTGATCCTTATTATTTGACTATGTGTAATCGTGTGTTCTTTATGACTTTATCTTTGATTCATTGTTATGACCTCTTCCGTTGATTTCCATGAGTATATCTTCGTGTCAATCAGTGACTGCTATTTGAATGTTTGAAAACTCTGACCTCTACCCTATTGGCTATCTACTTGTTGATTTATGTTGATCATTTTGTGTGAAAATCCCCAAGCTTATGATGTTTTCCTTAAATACATGATCTTGTGTATTCCCTTTGTAATCCTGTACTAATTTTGAATTCTTTCCATATTCATGTGATTGCTTTCCTTAAGTCTCTTGGATTCCCTGTGATTGCAATTGAATCCGAGATCCCCTCAATTGATTTTCAAAATTGATACTCTATTTTACTTGTAAATGTAATGTTATTTCAACTTTCCTTAATTATATACTATGTATTTGGCTTTATTTATGTGTTATGTGATTTCCTTGTCCCAAATGAAGCAAAATCAGTCTTATGAATTGATTTCTTTTCCTTATTTAGCCTTGACTGCACCGTTTGAACTTGACTCCTTAATTAAAGGAGTCCAGTGTCTTACTTGATACTAATTGGTTGTTATTTTCATAATTATGCACTCTTTGCCTATATGACTACTCATTTTTCAAACTATATATACCCTGTCTTCTCTCTTTACACACACACACACTCTTGACTGACACTTACACTAATAAAACACACGGATACACTGAGAACACTGACACATTTTGTACATTGCATATCACTAAAGCATACTCACACTCAGAACATTAACATTGTTCTGAATCATCTTTGTTTCAATACACACCCTTTCTTTCTCTTTCATTGGGTATTGACTACTCAGTCGGCTAAAAGCCAAGACTGAGTAATCCTTGTTTCTCTCTCTTGCTTCTGCACACTACTATCCTACTCTTGCTCTCTTTGTTCTGCATACTGCTGTTGTTGTGCTATCTCTTGCACTTTGCTATTCTCTCTCATTTGACTGGTATGTTTTCCGATTTAGCTTTATAGCATCTCCACAATATGCTCCAGTTCTTGTTTATTTACTTACTAATCCTTATGTGTTTTATCCTGTGGTTCTACTGCCTACCATGTAATTAGCTTAACACCATCATGTCTTTCCCTTTTGCTAAGTCTGAATATGTATCCTGCTTCCATGTGTTTCCCTGTAATTGTGTCTGCATACTACTATCCATCTCTTTCTCTTAGTCTGATATGCCTTCTTTTCATACTGTGACACTGGCATGCTCATTTGTTTATAGGTCAATGTTTCTTACCTTGACCTGACTATTGTTACATGCTTTCATTCATGTTTAACTCCCTATTTTATGAACTTGCCTCTATTAACACTTGAATGCTATACAATCTTGCCTCTATTAATATATGATGTTTTGTGACTATTGTGTGACAACTATATGACTACTATGTGATAAATATGAGAACCTGTAACTTGGATCTAATGCTGATATCAAAGTCATTTGTCCCCAAATCCTTGCCCCTGTTGTGTGTTCTCTTTCATGAGTTCCCTGTACTGGTTGTGATTGTATTGCTTCTCTCTTTGATAAACTATTTTTTTCCACAAAATCCTTTATTACTTTTTCTAAAGTTATTTTCAAAGTACTGTTGTTTCAGACTACTTTTTTCAAACTCAAAAATTCTCTTTTAAAACTCCAAGTACTTACCACTACTCTTAGACTCTAGGTTCTGCCCTCTTCGCGTGAGCACTACCTTGGGGACCTTGAGTACCCATTGAACTTTTACACACAAGGCTGGCACTCTACATTGCACTTACTCATCCTTGGCTAGGGTACCTGGGTGTGAGCACTGTCCAGGATCTTCTGAGGTCCTTAGGTACTATGACACACTTGGGTTGAAGACCATGGCATATGGCCTGTTGGATCTGATACTTGGGCCTACTGTTAGGCTCCCTATAGTGTAACTTCTTCATTTTCTTATTAATATGGGTAATTTATGTAACAATGGTCTGTAATAACTAAATGTAAATGAATACTCGAGGCTGGATAATGAAGATGGGATGGGATTATGCATGTCTAGTTTAGTTATGGGTAGAGATCATGCCTATAGGGTTTACTTTATCTATGTGTGCAATAGTATCATGTTTAGGATATGCTTGCCATGCATTAGTAAATTATGTTTTAGGTTTCTTTACTTCAGCATATTATCACACTCATGATCATTTAGCAAATCATGTTAACTACCAGTAATAGGCTGTTACAATCACTGCCTCGCTTAGAAATCCTGTCCTAGTTAAATAACTATAAAAATGATTGTTACGATAACACTGCCTCTGCATATACATGACTGTTGCATATAGAAATCCTGTTTAGGTTCGTAATAATAACCAATTATCAATATTTGCATTAGATATCCTTTTATCTTAGGAATTTACTCTCAGCATGCCTATATTTAAATGTTGTACTAAGCATACCTCAAAGAACATCTAGAATTCACGTGATAGGATCAGCAACTTAAATCACGTTTCTGTATGTTTTGGTTAATAAGTAAAATATCGTTAAAATAATAATTTCTGATTCTGCAAATGTTTTGTGTATTCAGGAAAGCATGTTTAGGTTTGCCTACATTATGCCTGCATTTTTAGATACCATGCCTATAGGACTTGCATCCGTCATACTCACATAATCACCTGTTCACTAGAGCTAAGCCTAAAGAAGTGCTCTCTGTATGTCTACTGAAACAGTATCTAGAACACTTCAGACGCAAACTCTAGGAGCCAATATAAACCAGAAACTCTTTGCACATTGCTTGCTAACTACAGTGGTTTAAAATTTGTCATATACTTCTTCTGCAACTCATTAATCCTGTTGTCTTTATGCTGTATTCACACCTAAAATCCTGCCTTAGGTTCTGAAACTCGAGACTCCTTTATGCGCTTGAGTCGTGCTATTTATGTGTACAACCTGTGGAGGGATTTATGAGCCCATATTTGCTCCTGTATTCTTCCTCTATATGTAGTCCTAACTGTTATTGTATGTCGCTTAGAGTTTATCCTTTAAACCTAGGGGTCAGCCTAGTGCTTGCCTTGTAGGAGTAGTAGTCCTAAACATCCTCCAGGACTGATAGGATGAGACGGGTAACAACATACAATACGCTTCATGACCAACACACGCGTTTTAAATACCTTAGTGGGGTGGGAAGGGTAGAATATGGATATGATGACCGGTGCACGAATACCACGTGTAGCCCCTCTTCGAGGCATGACATACCGGGTATTTCATTGATGTGATCCATATTTCTTTAAACCTAGGACATTTTCATTCAATATGATTTTACTTTGCTGTTCTTTAAATTTCTTTTAATAATTTCATTATTTACTCAAAATCCCCTCTTACGTGAGCCTTAATTGTCATTTGTTTACTTTCCAAATTCACAAAACTACTTGGCTGGGACCCACAATTGTTGATCTCGAGGGGTGCCTAATACATTCCCCTTGGGATAATTTCAAGCCGTTACCCAATCTTTGGTAATGCAAACTAGTTTATGAGTTAATTATTCTAGGTGCCCTAACGCACCATAAAATCGTTAGGTGGCGACTCTTCCTTAACCCTTTTCCTTTAAGGAGTTGTCCAGAATGTCTTGAAACCCGATCTCCGCGTACCTAACCCGTGCGAGGAAAAAGCCGGGCGCGACAACATGGCGACTTTGCTGGGGATAATCCCTAGGCTTATACCATTACAAGTTTCTTTGTGAATTTGGACCTTTAATTTTTATTTAAATGCTTACACCTTTTCCTATTCCCCGTTATATGTTGTTAACTGTTTAATTTTTGCAAGTATTTATTTCACTTGAACGAAACTGACATATCTTTATGTTTTCTTTGTAACCGCTTTCCATTGTAACTGTTGTATTTTCTTTCTTTACCGCTTTCCTCAACGTGAAAATACATGCCTATTTGTTTAAATGCTATTTATTGCATATCATGCTCCGCATTCATATTCCACTCGTGCCAAACTAAAATCCTGTAGCAACGCTTACAATGTGTGGTTGCGCTATTCCAATATTACTACCCTTAAATTCGGAAAGGCGTATTGCGGTAAAACTAGTCGATCAGCGGTGCAGCCGACAGTTCCGTGCCTTCCCCCTTGAGTTGTCCGCTTAAGGGTACCAGTCTAAAACCCTATAGAAACCTTACTCCATTTTAATGTTGCATGCATCATGGTCAAACCTAGCCATGCTAATGTGTTGTCCGCGCAATAGCCTTTGAGATATCCTTGTCCAAAGTCCATTGGGTTTCCCTGGAACCCAAACGGACGCCTTCACGTTCTGTGCATTTATTTGGGGAACTAAATGCTCATGCTAATTATTGATGTTAAATAGTCGAGTCCGGTGGGTGTAAGGGTCTAACCCTCTTTGTTTTGAAAAAATGAGGCATGAAACCCCCATATTCGGCATGGTCGCCAATATCCACCCCAAATTGTTAAACTGGTGGGAGGATCTTCACTCCAGCGACAAAGCACTCGTCATGAAACACTTGGGAAACCTGCCCTCTCTTTTGGATATTCAGCCTAACAAAATGATGATAGAGGCTGCTACCTTATTCTGGGATTGCGATCGGTCGGTATTCCACTTCGGAAATAATGAAATGACACCTCTGTTGGAAGAAATAGGAGGTTTGTCCGGTTTGGCTTGGGAATCTCCAGGGTTGCTGATGCCTGAGAATTTCACAGGCCGGGGTTTTCCCAAAATGCTGGGTCTGAAGAAAAATCCGGACTTGGTATGTTTAAAGGATTCGTACATCCCCTTTGATTACTTGTACAAAATGTTCGGTCATAGCAAGTCATACCGCACCTATCAGGACGAGTTTGCCCTCACTTCTCTAGGGCACATCCATCGCTGAATGTTTGCTTTCATGGTTTGTTTTATGGGTTTAATGGTGTTCCCGACAAAGATGGAGAGGATTCACACTAGGTTGGCCATGGTCGCCAAGACTTTAGTGGAAGGGATCAACAAACAGGACTTCAGCATTGTGCCTATGATCATTGCAGACATATACCGAGCCTTAGAAATGTGTCAATGGGGAGAAAATAATTTTGAAGGTTGCAGCTTACTACTTCAACTTTGGCTCACTGAACATCTGCAAAGGGGTTACTACCGACAAGACATCCATCAAAGAATCTGGGATGACCATATCGCTTTCCACCACCCAAAGCGAATGAACTATATTCCAGACATGTTCGCCCAGCCGGAAAACGCTGAAGGATGGGTTGAGTTACTGAGGAATTTGACCGAGGACTAGATTCAGTGGATGTTTGAATGGTTCCCAACGGACGAATTTATCATTCGATCCCAAGACACTTCATTTCCGATATTGATTGGTCTTAGGAGAACGTACCCTTACGTCCATCTCCGAGTTATGAAGCAAGCAGGGAGGAGGCAGGTTATACCTAGGGTTGAGAAGATGAGACATCTTCGAGCAGACTTCCAGGATGACGACAGCCCTCACAAGTGCCAAGCCCAACATTTGTGGCACTACAAGATTGTACTGAGAAAGACACCATCGAGCCAGACAGGTATCATGCCGGTTGTACTCCTTTTTATCTAAGCTGGTTAGAATAAGATATGGAGGGTCAATTCGAGCAAGGATTCGCTCAGGGTAACCGAGTCATTGATGAGAAGACAGAAGCGCAAGTTAAATTCAACAGTCTACGCAAGAGGCTCCGTGAATGTGATACGCTCAATTTACACCTTAAAAGAGTGCAAGCGGTCGTTGTCAAATATAGTAACCCAACAAGGTTGGGGTCGAATCCCACAGAGAACAATACGAGGGCGATTAGGAATGCTAGAGAGTTATCACTTATCGCGCAATGCCAAATAATTAAGATTTTGGGTTTTTGATAATTGTTTATAGCTAAATGCGAAAATATAAACTAACCTAGAAAGCGAGTAAAATGATCAATGGCAACAAGAATGAATGCATCGGAAATTACACTCAAGTAACGATCCAATGTATTTCACGATTTTACAAATATGAGTGAGTTATGTTAATTAGCCACGGATAATATTTCTTAATTAGCTTTCCCAAAGACTAACAAGAGCTTC
>ML270440.1:0-73018 GCA_005239495.1 Nicotiana undulata | reverse complement strand
GAAAAATACTACACACTTAGATATTCAATACAAAACAAGGAAATGAAGAAATAAACATAAATGGGTAAGAAATCCTTAACCACAATGGTGAAATCTTTAAGACCCAAGTGTGTGTGCAAAGCCCTAGCTTCAAACCTTGTTATTCTCTCTCTAAATTATATTTACAAAGCTGAAGATATGTCCAAAGATATGCCAAGATTTACCAAGATAAATCCTTTTATAGTGGGCCAAAATTCGAGTGAAAAGCGGACAAAAAACACCCCTGTCGGGCATAGATGCGATCACATTCCTTTCGCATAACAGGGATGCGATTCACATCTTCACTTTCTTCATCGCATATCAAAACCCTAGGTCCCAGAGGTTCATCACATTTGAGAGATGCGGTCCGCATTAGTGATGTGCGATCGCATTCGTGCGTCGCATTTGCAGTGTAGCTTCAGGCATCAGATGGTGATGCGATTTAAATGCGGTTCGCATTTGAGATATGCGGTCGCACATTTTACTGCATTTCACTCCTTAAATTTGACTCAACTTTCTATTGCGGTATGCAATCTGTAGGCTCGAAATGCGATTCGCATGTTGCATATGCGATCGCATTCGGCCATTTTCCTCCTCTTTTCTCTTATTTAACTCTATTTTTCATGGTCTTGAGTGTTTACACCTTGTGTACTGCGACAAAAGATCCACAGGTACGGAATCACTGAGGGTTTTCTGCCCGTTTCAACATCTTTTTGCTCAATTTCATTCCAATTTGACCTCAACCACTTCATGGTATCATTTTCCTGCAAATAGATCAATTATACACTGATAGAAACCTCAAATATCCATTGAGCAACACAAAATCTACTGAAAAGAGGCCAAAATGAGTGGTAAAATCTCCACTCATCAGAATGTAAAGATAATCATCACCAGATACAAGAGTCCAGCAGAAAGCTGATTGAGGAATTGAAGGATATGGCTATAAGCTCCAACAAGAGGCTAGGGTACTTGGAGCGAGGTATAGTCGAGCTGGAAGAAAAGTTCATTAAGAGGATCGAGGACTGCAAAAAAGCTGAAGGAGCCGAAGGAAAATATCTAGCCAGGACCTACTTACTGCTGGGACTTCGTGAGTTGGGAAAGCTGATCGAAGGAGCAGGAATGCCGAATCTGGGGAAGGTCCTTCTGGGACCAAGTAGATAGGGGTGTCTTTCATTTTGTCTCTTTTGATGTGATAAGGTCACTGACCATTAGTGACCTTTATTTTTCGCATATTTAGAGTCGTATTTATCATCAATAAAATGAGGCATTTAGCATTTCAAGTTCTCCAAATTAATTTGTCGCTAGGCCTACCTCGGGTACAAAGAGGTTCCCCAACTTAGGATGCTTTTTAAATTTTCACATTACGTGTTTAAATTACCGCAATGTTCTTTATAATCCTCATTGAATTCGTTACCTTTTTGTTTTTTCCTTTATTTATTATTCCCCTCCCCAAAGGTTAGTTCGTGCATTCTGGCATCATCAGCCTATCACACAAGATCCAAGGGCCCTCCTCCTACTCCTCCTCCTAGTCCTCCCAGAGACAAAGACAAAAGTAAGATGGAAGAGTCCAGCGGCACCTGACAAGAGAATAGGGTTAAACGGGTAGAGGCCACTGACGACCGGGGTATTCAGGTTTTGCATGAGAACATGTCACCACTGGAACAAAAGCTGCTAAAATTTCAAGAAGAACTTGATCAGGTCCGGAATCTGGCCAATCTGTCTTGTTCCCTCAACATCCCTAACGTCACCCCTACACCTCCACAAAATATCCCAAAACAACCAAATCACCCTGCACTTCATCCTCACTCCACTCCCCCAAAGGACCAAACTCTCCCCGCACAATGCAACACTTGCCACAACACTCAACCTCCACCCCCGGGACCTCAGACTCACACAAAAGATCATCTCTTTGCCTACAACAATCCCATCTACGTGGGGATTGTGACTCACTCCACCCCACCTGTCACACATACGTCTGAGCCCGATGAGAAAGACCTGCTTATCAAGAATATGGCTTAGGAACTTAGGAAGTTGACTAGCCGAGTCCAGGGTGTTGAAGGAGTCAACGGGATCGAAGGTCTGAACTATGAAGACCTCTGCATACAGCCTGATGTAGAACTGCCCGAGGGGTACAAACCTCCAAAGTTCGAGATGTTTGACGGTACTGGTGATCCAAGGGTCCACCTTAGGACCTACTATGACAAATTGGTTGGCGTAGGAAAAGACGAAAGGATCCGCATGAAGCTATTTATGAGGACTTTGAAGGGAGATGCACTATCTTGGTATATCAGCCAATATCCCAAAAAGTGGTCCAACTGGGTAGGTATGGCAACAGACTTCATGGACAGGTTTAGATTCAACACAGAGAATGCACCAGATGTGTTCTATATCCAGAACATGAGGAAGAAACCCACATAAACCTTTCGCGAGTATGCTACTCGTTGGAGATCGGAAGCCGCCAAAGTCAGGCCTGCCTTAGAGGAAGAACAGATGAACAAACTATTTGTTCGGGCTCAAGACCCGCAATACTATGAACGACTGATGATGGTTTAGGGTCAAAAGTTCTCCGACATTATCAAATTGGGAGAGCGGATTGAAGAAGGTATCAAGAATGGTATGGTTACTAACTTTGAAGCTTTGCAGGCCACTAATAAAGCTCTGCAGTCCGGTGGTGTGTCCAGAAAGAAGGATGTGGGAGTCGTGATTGTTGCACAACAAGCCAAATCCCCGCCTAAATACCAGGTCTATCCCGCACCTCAATTCACATATCAACCCGCTCCAAATTACCAAGCACCCTCACCTTCATATCAAACTCCACCACCTACGTACCAAGCTCCACAACCCACATATCAACCTACTTCACCCAAATAAAATCCCAACCCTCTCTCGTCTACAACACCTATAACTCCCAGCCATCTCACTACCAGTCGCCCCCTACCCATCAAAATTTCCCTAGGCCTCGCCCTAACTTTGATCGTCGCCCTCCAAAATAATACACTGCCATAGTCGAGCCACTCGACCAGTTGTATGAAAAACTCAAAGCTACTGGTTACGTCACACCTATCCCTGCAGCCACCCCTGAGAACCCTTCTTAGTGGGTTAACCCGAACAAATCCTGTGCATACCATTCTGGCATGAAAGGACACACCATCGATGAATGTCGCTCTTTGAAGGATACGATATAGACCCTTATTGATAACAAGATTATTGTGGCCAAGGAATTCGCTCCGAACGTCCGTAACAACCCTTTACCAGACCATAAGGGTAGAGGTAACCATATGATCGAGATAGAAGATTATTGGGATCCCGAGGGGTCAATCGGGTTGATCACAGAAGGTGATTACCCAAAGAAACCTGCAGTTACTCTCAACCCGATCGCAGTCCAGATCCAACCATCTGAGAATGCTAAGGTGAATATGTCTATCCCACTTGAGTTCGAGGCGAAGGCACCCGTGCTAATTGAGGTTGATTTCATGCCTCCGGCGAATGCGCCTGCACCCTTCGAGGTTGCAGTCTTGCCGCCCAAAGCCCATGTGCCATTTGAAGTAAGGATAGCCGCGCCAATCCCAACGGCGATGTCAACCACACCACCTTTATATTCAAATGATATCCCTTGGGATTATACAGCTGAGGCGAGAAGGAAAGGTAAAAGCGGGCCTAAAGAAGCCATCGCAGCACAAGGTATGACAAGAACTGGTAGAGTCTATACCCCCGAGCATCTGGCTGAGTCGAGCAAGCAGGATGCCAACCGTCCTCCCCTCGCTAAGACAGGTTCAGATGATGTTTGGAGGAAAATACAAGCTAAAGAATATTCGGTCATCGACCAATTGAACAAGACACCAGCACATATATCCATTCTCTCTCTGCTGCAGAACTCTGAGACGCATATAAATGCTTTGCTGAGAGTGTTGAGTGAAGCCTATGTACCGAACAACATCACTAGTGGGGAAATGGCCAACATGGTAGGCCAAGTACTAGAAAGCCACAAAATCACTTTTCACGAAGACGAATTTCCACCTGAGGGATTGTGATATAACAAGGCTCTGCACATCACCGTTCGATACGAAGGTTATTTCATAACCAGGATTCTTGTTGACGGAGGGTCCAGTCTTAACATATGTCTGTTGATAACACTTAAGAAGTTGGGTAAGGGACTACATGAGATAAAGGACAGAGCGATCAACGTGAAAGCCTTTGAGGTTTCTCAAATGTCTACCATTGGGGAGATCAGTCTATGTCTGCAGATGGGACCGACTTGGTTCGAGGTGGACTTTCAGGTGATAGATGTGCCGACATCTTACAATCTGCTGGTAGGACGACCCTGGATCCATGCTACTGGGGCCGTACCATCAACACTACATCAGGCAGTAAAATTTGAGTGGAACCACCAAGAAGTGATCATCCACGGCGACGGTAGAAAACCTATTTACAATCGCCCGTGTATCCCTGTAATCGATGGAAAGAGAAAACTGGGTGGAGGAACTTATCACCATATCGAGCGGGTCAATGCTGTCGACAAGGAAAAATGGTGGGATAGCAAGATCGAGGGTATCTTGAACTGGGGAGGATACGAACAAGGCAAAGGGCTTGGTAAGAACCTCCATGGGATCACGAAGCCCATCAAGCTCAAGAAACATGGTACATCTTTCGGTCTGGAGTATGAGTATACATGGGAAGAAATCAAAAACTGGTCGCCCCCATGGCGAAGTCACTATTACCCCTTGGAGCAGCCAATACCTCATTTGGAGCAGACTTTCCAGCAGGTTGATATCATCTATGGGTCTGACGAAGAAGAAGCACTGGCGGCAATAAGGGACTTGTTTCTTGACGTCGAGGACATGGATTGATGTGTTGTTCTCGAGGAGGAGGGGGAGGAAGTCCCTTCAATACATGCAGTGAGCGGAGGAGCTCGTCTCAAGAACTGGTCCATTCATACGACCAAAGCCCGTTGAGCCTCGGGGTAGCAAGGCTAATGAACAAGCACTATTTACTGTTTATTAAATGAATTTCTTTCCTTTTCTACATTTTCAATTCCTGCAATAAGATCCTCAATGTTCAAAACAATTACTCATTTTATCAAAGCATTTCCAATCTCCTTATGAATCTCATATTTATTTGCTACTATTTTCTCCCATTACTTTATCTATACAACATTACTATTACTTATCTTGATGAACTGATGACTGTGACGTGCAACGAGACAACGCAACAAACGGACATTGATTAAGAGGAAGATGATATAACCGACGAGATTATCAAGGAAATTGAGAACTTCGAGAACAGACCTAAGTCCTACCTGGATGAGACTGAAGTTATCAATCAGGGGGATTCAGAGAACGTCAAGGAAACACGAATCAGTATTCATTTATCGCCGTCAGAAAAGAAAGAGTATACAGAGTTTCTAAGGGAATATGAGGACATATTCGCCTGGTCGTATGATGATATGACTGGTCTAAGTACGTCCATTGTGGCTGAAAAACCGCCAATCAATCCAATGTGTCCACCGATAAAGCAAAAGCTCAGAAAGTTCAAACCCGACATGAGTTTGTAAATCAAAGAAGAAGTTACCGAGCAGATCAACGCCAAATTTGTCCAGGTAGTTGAGTACCTGACATGGTTAGCTAACATTGTACCTGTGCCGAAGAAGGACGGGAAGGTCAGTGTCTGTGTCGAATACCAGGATCTCAACCGGGCCAGTCCGAAAGACGACTTCCCTTTTCCAAATATACACATTCTGATTGACAACTGTGCCAAACATGAGTTACAGTCATTCGTAGATTGCTTCGCTGGTTATCATCAAATTTGGATGGACGAAGAGGATGCTGAGAAAACGGCGTTCATTACACCATGAGGAGTATACTGTTACAAGATGATGCCATTCGGCTTGAAGAATGCAAGGGCCACCTACATGAGGGCTATGACTACTATATTCCATGACATGATTTACAAAGAGATTGGGGTGTATGTGGACGACATTATTGTCAATTCAAAGAAAGCTGATGATCACATGGAAGATTTGAGGAAGTTCTTCAATAGGTTAAGAAAATATAATCTCAAACTGAACCCTGCGAAGTCTGCATACGGGGTTCCTTCTGGGAAGTTACTGGGGTTCATTGTAAGCCATCGGGGAATAGAATTGGATCCATCCAAAGTCAAAGCCATTGAGGAATCGCCATCAGCGAAGAACAAGAAGAATGTTATGAGTTTCCTGGGGAGACATAATTACATCAGCCGATTCATAGCACAATCTACAGTCATTTGTGAACCGATCTTCAAGATGCTAAAGAAGGATGCCGCAACCAAGTGGACCGAGGATTGTCAAAAAGGCTTTTGACAGGATCAAGGAGTATTTGTCAACACTGCCAGTCTTGGTGATGCCTGAGCCAGGTAAACCTCTATTACTCTACCTTGCAGTGTTAGACGAAGCTTTCAGTTGCGTTCTTGGGCAACATGATGAAACAGGAAGAAATGAGCAAGCAATCTACTACCTCAGCAAGAAGTTCACTCCATATGAGTCCCGTTATTCTTCATTGGAACTCACTTGCTGTGCTTTGACTTGGGTAGACCTCTATTACTCTACCTTGCAGTGTTAGACGGAGCTTTTGCTTGCGTTCTTGGGCAACATGATGAAACAGGAAGAAATGAGCAAGAAATCTACTACCTCAGTAAGAAGTTCACTCCATATGAGTCCCGGTATTCTTCATTGGAACGCACTTGCTGTGCTTTGACTTGGGTCGCCCAGAAGCTAAGGCATTAATTCTATGCCTACACCACATACCTCATATCTAGGATGGATCCACTAAAGTACATCTTTCAGAAGCCCATGCCCACTGGCAAGCTAGCCAAGTGGAAAATACTGCTGAGCAAGTTCGACATTATTTACATAACTCAAAAGGCTGTCAAAGGACAGGCACTAGCAGACCATCTTGCTGAGAATCCTTTGGAAGGAGAATACGAACCCCTGAAAATGTATTTTCCCGATGAAGAGTTATCATTCGTAGGAGAAGCCATTGCAGAATCCTACGACGGTTGGAGGATGTTCTTTGATGGAGCAGCAAACTTCAAAGGGGTTGGTATTGGAGCAGTCCTAATATCAGAAACCGGTCAGCATTATCCGGTATCCGCAAAACTTAGATTTCCCTGCACCAACAATATGGCTGAATATGAGGCCTGCATCTTAGGGCTCAACATGGCCATCGACATGAACGTCCAGGAGTTGTTAGTGATTGGTAATTCAGACTTACTGGTGCACCAGGTACAAGGAGAATGGGAAACCAAGAATTTCAAGATATTGCCATATCTACATCATGTACAGGAGCTGAGAAAGAGATTCACAAAGGTAGAATTTCGGCATGTCCCCAGAATCCAGAATGAGTTCGTTGATGCTTTGGCTACTCTATCATCCATGATCCAACATCCAGATAAGAATTTCATTGATTCTATT
The DNA here is from genome assembly GCA_005239495.1 of Nicotiana undulata. Taxonomy (NCBI): domain Eukaryota; kingdom Viridiplantae; phylum Streptophyta; class Magnoliopsida; order Solanales; family Solanaceae; genus Nicotiana; species Nicotiana undulata. The sequence continues at coordinate 65,556 of ML270440.1, read as the reverse complement.
CCAGTAAACATCCACAATCAGCCAGCTTACTGTGCCCATGTTGAAGAAGAAGCAGACGAAAATCCTTGGTTTCATGATATCAAGGAGTACTTGGCAAAAGGAGAATACCCAGAGCTTGCAAATACCACTCAGAAACGCACACTTCGGAGATTATCCAATAATTTCTTTTACAGCGGAGGAATCCTGTATATGAGGACTCCCGATTTAGGGCTATTAAGGTGTGTTGACGCAAAGGAAGCATCAAAATTATTGGAGGAAATTCACGCAAGGACCTGCGGCCCACATATGAACGGGTTTGTTTAGACAAAGAAGATACTTCGAGCCGGTTATTTCTAGATGACCATGGAAACGGACTGTATCCTGTATGTCCAAAAGTGTCATCGATGTCAGATACATGGGGATATGATAAAGGTACCTCCAAGTGATCTTATGCAACAAGTTCATCATGGCCATTCGCCGCCCGGGGCATGGACGTTATTGGACCAATCGAGCCTGCTGCCTCTAACGGACACAGTTTCATTCTGGTTGCCATTGATTACCTCACCAAATGGGTCGAAGAAGCATCCTAAAAAGCGGTTACTAAGAAAGTCGTGGCCGATTTCGTCCGCAACCGCATTGTTTGTCGGTTCAGAGCCAGAGCCAGTCATCGCTGATAATGGATCTAATCTCAATAGTGACTTGATGAAAGCCATGTGTGAAACATTCAAAATCAAACACAAGAACTCCACAGCTTACAGACCTCAGATGAATGGAGTTGTTGAGGCTGCCAACAAAAACATCAAAATGATATTGAGAAAGATGATAGAAAAGCATAAGCAGTGGCATGAGAAGTTATCATTTTCTTTGTTGGGGTAATGCACCATAGTCCGCACGTCAACCGGGGCAACTCCTTATATGTTGGTTTACGGTATAGAGGCTGTTATTCATGCCGGGGTTGAGATTCCATCTCTGAGAATCATACAAGAAGTTGAGCTCAGTGACGCAGAATGGGTAAGGAGCCGTTATGAACAACTATCCCTCATAGACGGAAAGAGAATGAACGCAGTCTATCATGGCCAATTATATCAGAACAGGATGACCAGAGCCTTCAACAAGAGAGTCAAGCCGAGATGATTCACACCGGGGCAGCTGGTGTTAAAGAAAATCTTTCCACATCAAGATGAGGCAAAAGGGAAATTTTCTCCCAACTGGCAAGGCCCGTACATGGTTCATAGAGTACTGAGAGGGGGATCACTTATACTCGCAGAAATGGACGGAGAAATTTCACCAAAACCTATCAACTCATATGTAGTCAAGCGCTACTATGCGTAACCCTTTATGCTTTCCTCAATGTTGTAGATTGAACTACGCCTGAACTGATTCCCGTTTAAGAGGGGATAAGTAGGCAGCCATATGGGTTTGGTCACAATTTAATAAAAATCTCATTTCCCCCCACTAATGGAAACTGGGCCAGAATTTTGAGCAGGACCCTCAAAATTCCGAAGCAAGAGCCAATCGCCGCACAAGCAACCACCAGAAGTATTCACCATCAAACCGAGGCAGAATTTTGAGGAGGACCCTCAAAATTCCAGGGCAGTAAAGGTTGCAATGTCTCGAACCGCGTCACAGTCGTCGGTTCACCTAAAAATATTTTAAAATTATATGCTTATACTATGTCTTTTAAAAAACATGCATATATATTTTTGGAACAGCTTGTTTAGCAAATGCTGCCCTAAATGATATATCATGATCAAGTGAGCGAGCCAAGTAAAGCTAGCGCGAATGCGAACTGACCTTTCCCCCCTTTTTTACAGAACTCATGATTTTCTTTGGATGCAGGCACGAAGACGGCGAAAGACCTAAACATATTATTATCCCCCGCAGGACGTATATCTCTCAAAGACACGCTCTCAAACTCGTCGCACATGCCAACGCTTATTATCATCAAAAAACAATGCTTCATTCGCGACAATCGTATCACCGCAGTTCATCACCAGCTAAGAACTCTTACTGTCATGTTATTCCCTGCATAAGGCTACTATTCTGCCTTCCGAGGTTCTATGCTACCTCCCTCTGCATTTTTATTTCCTGCATTGCATAACGCTACCATTCTGCCTTCAGAGGTTTCACGCTACCTCCCTCTGTATTTTTATTTCCTGCATTGCATAAGGCTACTATTCTGCCTTCCGAGGTTCTACGCTACCCCCCTCTACATTTTCATTTCTTTACATAAGGCTACCATTCTTCCTTTCGAGGTTCCACGCTACATCCCTCTGCATTTTTATTTCCTACATTGCATAAGGCTACTATTCTACCTTCGGAGGTTCTACGCTACCTCCCTCTGCATTTTTATTTCCTGCTTTGCATAAGGCTACTATTCTGCCTTCGGAGGTTCTACGCTACCTCCCTTTGCATTTTCATTCCCTGCATTGCATAAGGCTACTATTCTGCCTTCCGAGGTTCTACACTACCTCCCTCTGCATTTTTATTTCCTGCTTTGCATAAGGCTACTATTCTGCCTCCGGAGGTTCTACGCTACCTCCCTTTGCATTTTCATTCCCTGCATTGCATAAGGCTACTATTCTGCCTTCCGAGGTTCTACACTACCTCCCTCTGCATTTTTATTTCCTGCTTTGCATAAGGCTACTATTCTGCCTCCGGAGGTTCTACGCTACCTCCCTTTGCATTTTCATTCCCTGCATTGCATAAGGCTAGTATTCTGCCTTCCGAGGTTCTACGCTACCTCCCTCTGCATTTTTATTTCCTGCGTTGCATAAGGCTACTATTCTGCCTTCCGAGGTTCTATGATACCTCTCTCTGCATTTTATCTCCTATATTGCATAAGGCTACCATTCTGCCTTCCGAGGTTCCATGCTACCTCTCATTTACTTTTCAAAGCAACCACTTTTCATGTCGTTACTTGTTTTTGCTTCCTTTCGGGCTAAGCTCTGCCCTTTCTAATTTTGAAAGACTAAGCTCTGTCTTGTTACCATCATGCTACTGCATTTTTTCATGAGCTGAAATATCGCCAACTTGTCCAAAGGCGTCATCGTTCAGAGGCACCATCTTCATGGCACGAGAACATCATTCCATGGCCCGAGGATCTTTTTATTCAATTTGCATATCATTATTCAAAGGCATCATGGTTCGGAGGCACCATCCTCATGGCCCGAGAACATCATTTCATATCCTGCGAATCCCGCATCAAGCGATTCATGGCCCAGGACATCATGATCTAAGGACGTCATCCTCAACCGTCTGAATGTAGCATTCATAGTCCAACGGGAACTTGCATCATGTTTAAGTTATGCACAATATATGCTTGTTATTTGTTTGCAGGAATCCGTCCAGGACAGCCAGCCCGGCAGGAGCGGACCGCTCCATTTCTCTAAAACGACCCCGTAAGACCTTCCTATTTTTTTACCTCGCACCTTGCGTCCGTTCTTATAAAGTCTCACCGGTATATTTCGCTGGTGATTCCTGAACTACATACGGCCTGATTTCTGTAAAACCAGGGATATGTAGGTAACTCAGAAACCAGGGTGCGGCCTAAATATCTCATCCAATTTCCACTCGGTCAAAATTGGCCATCATATCTTTACCCGACAACTCTTTCATCCTTTTCGGGTAAAGAGGGGCAGCTGTTAATACCCAATTTTTACTCAAATTATTTCCAAATTTGCATATGTACCTTCAAAATCACTTTTATAATGACTGGCATTTTTCTATGAATTTCTCATATTTTTATCAATTTATTTTTCCATTTATCTGATATTTCTTATTTAATACTTATACATAAATCGTATTACAAATAATTTTAAAATGTTTTCCAACTCAACATCTTGTTTTTAATCCTATTTAATTCTACTAGGATTTGGTTATTTCCAAAATTATCCAACATTGGCATTATTTAGCTAATTTTAACAACTTTTGCAATAATAGCACAAGTATAAATTCATGTCATTTTAAAATCCATAACTGATCATTTCATATTTTTTGTACTAGCTAATCATCTTAATTTCTTTTATTTGGTCTTAATATCATTTTTACACAATTATTAGCTATTTTAATTAATTACTTATCCTATTTAAATTGGGTATTTAACATTCAGCCTATTTCTATATAAATTATAGCCATTTTTAAAACCAACCCATCAGATTAAATAACCCAACCCAAGCCCAATTTAATACCCAGCCTAGATCCTAAATCTACCCGGCCCAACCCCGGATCGATCTGAGACGTTGATCACATTAGATCAACGGCCCATATTAACATTTCCTTAATTAACTCTAACCTACCCCCCCTCCATCTCATTTTCCTTCGAGACGGTTCCCTTCCCATCTCTCTTTGTCTCTCTCTCTATTTCTACAACTCTCTAGAAGTCTCTTGGACTTCATCTTCTCCAATGGGGTTCTGGTCGTCTTCTCCGGTGGATTCTCACCAGAACCTTGATTCTCTATCATCTCATGGCCATCTACATGTCTCTCACCCGCTCAGTGACACCCTGAGTTCTTCGGACGAGCCTGGAGCGGTTCACTCACCTCATTTGGGCCTCTTGCCACTTTCCAGCCTTTCCCCGGCCGTTTGAGTAAGTGTTGCAGTCTCTCTAGCCTAAATCGATTCCATCTCTGAGGTTTTCCTTCTTTATGGGTTCCACGAAACCCTAATCTTCTATGTCTTAGATTTTTCTTTTCAAATCTGTTCTATATTTACAATATCATGAAGCTTCTCTATGTTTTTCTCCGGGAAATTTTGTTTTTAGCAATTTCGAGAAACTAGGGTTTCTATACCCTGTTCTCAAAACAGTATTCCCTTTTTATTTTAGTCATCTATGCTATGTTTAAGTGATTATCTCATGATTTCTTGTTGTTTGAACTGTTATTGATGAAACCCTAGTGTTCTAGGTTGATCCTTATTGTTTTACTATATGTACTCGTGTATTCTTTATGACTTTTGCTTTGGTTCATTGTTATGAACTCTTCCGTTGATTTCCATGAGTATATCTTCGTGTCAATCAGTGACTGCTATTTGAATGTTTGAAAACTCTGACCTCTACCCTACTGGCTGTCTACTTGTTGATTTATGTTGATCCTTTTGTGTGAAAATCCCCGGGCTTGTGATATTTTCCTTAAATACATGATCTTGTGTATTCCCTCTGTAATCGTGTACTAATTTTGAATTCTTTCCATATTCATGTGATTGTTTTCCTTAAGTCTCTTGGATTCCCTGTGATTGCAATTGAATATGAGATCTCCTCAATTGATTTTCAAAACTGATACTCTATTTTACTTTATAAATGTAATGTTATTTCAACTTTCCTTAATTATATACTATGTATTTGGCTTTGTTTATGTATTATGTGATTTCCTTGTCCCAAATGAAGCAAAATCAGTCTTATGAATTGATTTATTTTCCTTATTTAGCCCTGACTGCACCGTTTGAACTTGACTCCTTAATTAAAGGAGTCCAGTGTCTTAATTGATACTAATTGGTTGTTATTTCCATAATAACGCACTCTTTGCCTATATGACTACTCGTTTTTCAAACTATATATACCATGTCTTCTCTCTTTACACACACACACTCTTGACTGACACTTACACTGATAACACACACGGATACACTGAGAACACTGACACATTTTTTACATTGCATATCACTAAAGAATACTCACACTCAGAACATTAACATTGTTCTGAATCCTCTTTGTTTCCATACACACCCTTTGTTGCTCTTTCATTGGGTATTGACTACTCAATCGGCTAAAAGCCAAGACTGAGTAATCCATGTTGCTCTCTCTTGCTTCTGCACACTACTATCCTACTCTTGCTCTCTTTGTTCTGCATACTGCTGTTGCTGTGCTATCTCTTTCACTTTGCTATTCTCTATCATTTGACTGGTATGTTTTCTGATTTAGCTTTATAGAATCTCCACAATATGCTCCAGTTCTTGTTTATTTACTTACTGTTCCTTATGTGTTTTATCCTGTGGTTCTACTGCCTACCATGTAATTATCTTAACCCCATCATGTCTTTCCCTTTTGTTAAGTCTTAATATGTATCCTTCTTCCATGTGTTTCCCTGTAATTGTGTCTGCATACTACTATCCATCTCTTTCTCTTAGTCTGATATGCCTTCTTTTCATTCTGTGACACTGGCATGCTCATTTGTTTATAGGTCAATGTTTCTTACCTTGACCTGACTATTGTTACATGCTTTCATTCATGTTTAACTCCCTATTTTATGAACTTGCCTCTATTAACACTTGAATGCTATACAATCTTGCCTCTATTAATAGATGATGTTTTGTGACTATTGTGTGACAACTATATGACTACTATGTGATAAATATGAGAACCTGTAACTATGATCTAATGCTTATATGAAAGTCATTTGTCCCCAAATCCTTGCCCCTGTTGTGTGTGCTCTTTCATGAGTTCCCTGTACTGGTTGTGATTGTATTGCTTCTCTCTTTGATAAACTATTTATTTTAACAAAATCCTTTATCACTTTTTCTAAAGTTATTTTCAAAGTACTGTTGTTTCAGACTACTCTTTTCAAACTCAAAAATTGTCTTTTAAAACTCCAAGCACTTACCACTACTCTTAGACTCTAGGTTCTGCCCCCTTCGTGTGAGCACTGCCTTGGGGACCCTGAGTACCCATTGAACTTTGACACACAAGGCTGGCACTTTACACTGCACTTACTCATCCTTGGCTAGGTTACCTGGGTGTGAGCACTGTCCAGGATCTTCTGAGGTCCTTAGAGACTATGACACACTTGGGTTGAAGACCATGGCATATGGCATGTTGGATCTGATACTTGGGCCTACTTTAGGCTCCCTATAGTGTAACTTCTTCATTTTCTTATTCATTTGTGTAATTTATGTAACAATGGTCTGTAATAACTAAATGTAAATGAATACTCGGGGCTGGATAATGAAGATGTGATGGGATTATGCATGTCTAGTATAGTTATGGGTAGAGATCATGCCTATAGGGTTTACTTTATCTATGTGTGCAATAGTATCATGTTTAGGATATGCTTGCCATGCATTAGTAAATCATGTTTTAGGTTTCTTTACTTCAGCACCTCATCACACTCATGATCATTTAGAAAATCATGTTAACTACCAGTAATAGGCTATTACAATTACTGCCCCGCTTAGAAATCCTGTCCTAGTTAAATAACTATAAAAATGGTTGTTACGATAACACTGCCTGTGCATATACATGATTGTTGCATATAGAAATCCTGTTTAGGTTCGTAATAATAACAATTATCAACATTTGCATTAGATATCCTGTTATCTTAGGAATTTACTCTCAGCATGCCTATATTTAATTGTTGTACTAAGCATACCTCAAAGAACATCTAGAATTCACGTGATATGATCAGCAACTTAAATCATGTTTCTGTATGTTTTGGTTAATAAGTAAAATATCGTTAAAATAATAATTTCCGATTCTGCAAATGTTTTGTGTATTCAGGAAAGCATGTTTAGGTTTGCCTACATTATGCCTGCATTTTTAGATACCATGCCTATAGGACTTGCATCCATCATACTCACATAATCACCTGTTCACTAGAGCTAAGCCTAAATAAGTGCATTCTGTATGTCTACTAAAACAGTATCTAGAACACTTCAGACGCCTAGGCAAACTCTAGGAGCCAATATAAACCAGAAACTCTTTGCACATTGCTTGCTAACTATAGTGGTTTAAAATTTGTCATATACTTCTTCTGCAACTCATTAATCCTGTTGTCTTAATGCTGTATTCACACCTAAAATCCTGCCTTAGGTTCTGAAACTCGAGACTCCTTTATGCGCTTGAGTCGTGCTATTTATGTGTACAACCTGTGGAGGGATTTATGAGCCCATATTTGCTCCTGTATTCTTCCTCTATATGTAGTCCTAACTGTTATTGTATGTCGCTTAGAGTTTATCCTTTAAACCTAGGGGTCAGCCTAGTGCTTGCCTTATAGGAGTAGTAGTCCTAAACACCCTCCAGGACTGATAGGATGGGACAGGTAACATCATGCAATAAACTTCGTGACCAACACACGCGTTTTAAATACCTTAGTGGGGTGGGAAGGGTAGAATATAGATATGATGATCGGTGTGCTAATACCACGTGTTGCCCCTCTTCGAGGCGTGACATACCGGGTATTACATTGATGTGATCCACATTGCTTTAAACCTAGGACATTTTCATTCAAAATGATTTTACTTTGTTGTTCTTTAAATTTCTTTTAATAATTTCAGTATTTACTCAAAATCCTCTCTTACGTGAGCCTTGCTTGTCATTTGTTTACTGTCCAAATTCACAAAACTACTTGGCTGGGACCCACAATTGTGGATCTCGAGGGGTTCCTAATACCTTCCCCTTGGGATAATTTCAAGCCCTTACCCAATCTCTGGTAATTCAAACTAGTTTATGAGTTAATTATTCTAGGTGCCCTAACGCACCATAAAATCTTTAGGTGGCGACTCTTCCTTAAAGCTTTTCCTATAAGGAGTTGTCCAGAATGTCATGAAACCCGATCTCCGCGTACCTAACCCGTGCGAGGAAAAGAGGGGCGTGAAAAGTGGTAGGTCTTAGCCTCATACAAGAGTTGAGATAGGGCTTAGTCTCATGCAAAGTTTGGGACAATGCTTAGTCCTATGCAAAGAGAAGGCAATGCTTAGCCTTATGCAAATAAGAGGCAAGGCTTAGCCTAATGCAAGAGTTGAGACAGGTCTTAGTCTCATGCAAAGTTTGGGATAGTGCTTTGTCCTATGCAAAGAGAAGGCATTGCTTAGCCTTATGCAAATGGGAGGCTGGGCTTAGTCTCATGCAAGATTTGGGACAATGCTTAGTCCCACGCAAAGAGAAGGCAGTGCTTAGCCTTATGAAAATAGGGAAGCACTGCTTAGCCTCATGCAAGGTTCGGGACAGTTCTTAGTCCCATGCAAAGAGAAGGCAATGCTTAGGCTTATGCAAATAGGGAGGCATGGCTTAGCTTCATACAAGGTTCAGGACAGTGCTTAGTCCCATGCAAAGAGAAGGCAGTGCTTAGACTTATGCAAATAGGGAGGCAGGGCTTAGACTCATGCAAGGGTTAAGACATGGCTTAGTCTCATACAAAGTTTGGGACAATGCTTAGTCCCACACAAAATTAAGAGTAAGAGTGAATTAGTTAGATGAACCAGTAAGAGTCAAAGACGTAGTAGTATATAGTTTAAGAATTAGTTAGATGAACTAGTAACTGTGACATTATTAGATATATTGCGACTTCCTCCGCCGTAGCATTTTGAGGTTCCTCCTCAAAATTCTGCCCCAGTTAACTAGATAACCTTTCTGACTGCTTCATATGCTGCAGTTGGCTGAACTTGCTTTGGAATTTTAAGGGTCCTCCTCAAAATTCTGCCCTAGTTTCTGATTGTGGGGAAAATGGAAATGTTATTGAATTGTGAGCGAACCCACTAGGCTGCCTACGTATCCCCTCTTAAATGGGAATCAGGTCGAGCATAGTTCAATTTACATCATATAGAGAAGCATAAAATGATTTTACACATAGTATCTTTTGACTACATCTGATTTTGATTGACTTTGTTCAGATTTCTCCATCCATCTCTGCGAGTATGAGTGCTCCTCCTGTCAGTACTCTGTGAACCATGTAAGGAACCTGCAAGTTGGGTGAAAATTTTCCTTTGGATTAATCTTGATGTGGAAAGATCCTTTTAAACACCAGCTGCCTCAGTGTGATCTGTCTTGGCTTGATCCTTTTGTTGAAGGCTCTGGACATTCCGTTCTGATAAAGTTGACTGTGACATACTGCATTCATTATCTATCCGTCGATGAGGGCTAGTTTCTCATAGCGGCTCCTTATCCACTCTACGTCGCCGAGTTTAGCTTCTTGTATGATTCTCAAAGAAGGGATTTCTACCTTGGCGGTGATGACAACTTCGGTACCATAAACCATCAGATATGAGGTTGCCCCGGTTGATGTACGAATTGTGGTATTGTATCCCAGTAAGGAGAATGGTAGTTTCTCGTTCCATTGCTTGTGATTCTCCACCATTTTCCTTAGTATCTTCTTGATGTTTTTGTCGGTAGCCTCAATGGATCCATTCATTTTAGGCTTGTATGTTGTGGAATTCTTGTGTTTGATTTTGAAAGTTTCACACATGGCTTTCATCAGATCACTATTGAGATTGGCGGCATTGTCGGTGATGATGGACTCTGGAACTCCAAATCGACAAAATATGCGGACAAAATCTGCAACAAGGTTCTTGGGTACAGATTTGTAAGATGCAACTTCAACCCATTTAGTGAAGTAGTCAATGGACACTAAAATGAACCAGTTTTCGTTTGAAAAGGTGGGCTCGATTGGACCAATGACATCTATTCCCCAGGCAGCAAAAGGCCATGGTGAGCTGGTTGCATTAAGCTCGTTTGGTGGTACTCGTATCATGTCTGCATGAAGCGGGATGCAATTTGTTTCCATGGTCATCCAAAAGTATCCGTCCTTGAGTATCTTCTTGGACAAGACAAAGCCATTCATATGTGGGCCGCAGGTTCCTACATGTACCTCCCCGAGCAATTTGGAAGCCTCTTTTGTGTCAATAAACCTTAACAGTCCAAGATCGAGAGTTCTTCTGTATAGTGTCCCACCGCTTTGGAAGAAGTGATTGGACTACCTCCGAAGTATGCGTTTCTAAGTATGGTTTGCATGCTCCGGGTATTCTCTTTTTGCCAGGTACTCTTTGATGTCGTGGAACCAGGGATTTCTTTTTCCGTCTATTTATTCTTCAACATGAGCATAATATGCCCATTGATTATGGATCCTTACTGGAATGGGATCGATGAAATTCTTGTCTGGATGTTGTATCATTGATGACAAGGTGGCCAATGCGTGTGCGAATTCATTATGAATCCCGGGGACATGTCGGAACTCTATCTTTGTGAACCTCTTCTTCATTCCTTGTACATGATGCAAATATGGTAGTATATTGGACTTCTTGGTATCCCACTCTCCTTGTACCTGGTACACAAGTAGATCTGAATCGTTGATCACCAGCAGTTCCTGATTGTTCATATTAACAGCCAGGTTGGGTCCTAATATGCAAGCTTCATATTCTGCCATGTTGTTAGTGCAGGGGAATCTGAGTTTTGCAGACACCGGATACTTTTCACCAGTTTTTGATACCAAGACGGCAGCGATACCTACTCCCTTGAAAATTGCAGCTCCGTCGAAAAACATCCTCAAACCGTCATAGGCTTCAGCAATGTCTTCTCCCACGAAGGATACCTCCATCGGGAAAATACGTTTTCGAGGGTTCGTATTCAGTAAGATGATCTGCCAATGCTTGTCCTTTGACTGCTTTGTGTGTTACATAGATGATGTCGAATTCACTCAGCAAGATTTTCCACTTGGCCAGCTTCCCAACAATCATGGGCTTCTGAAAGATGTACTTTAGGGGATCCATTCTTCATATGAGATATGCCGTATAAGAACAGAAGTAGTTCCTTAGCTTCTGAGCTATCCTGGTTAGAGCGCAATAAGTGCGTTCTAGTAGAGAGTACCGTGCTTCATAAGGAGTAAACTTCTTACTTATGTAGTATATGGCCTGCTCCTTTCTCCTTGTCTCGTCATGCTGTCCCAGAACACAACCGAAAGTTCCATATAACGCTGCAAGGTAGAGTAGTAGTAGTCTACCAGGCTCTGGCGGGACTAAGACTGGTGGTGTGGACAAGTATGCCTTGATTTTGTCAAAATCCTTTTGACAATCCTCGGTCCAACTGGTTGCAATGTCCTTCTTTAGCATTTTGAAAATCGGCTCACATATCACTGTGGACTGTGCTATGAAATGGCTGATGTAATTGAGGCATCCCAAGAAACTCATAAGGTCCTTCTTACTTTTTGGTGGCGGTAATTCTTGGATGGCTTTGACCTTTTATGGGTCCAATTCTATTCATCGGCGACTGACGATGAATCCCAACAACTTTTTGATAGGAACCCCGAATGCACACTTTGCGAGATTTAGCTTCAGGTTGTACTTTCGCAGTCGGTCAAAGAATTTCCTCAAGTCTTCTATGTGATTTAGGCCTTCTTGGATTTAATGATGACATCATCCACATATACCTCTATCTCTTTATGTATCATGTCATGAAAAATGGTTGCCATGGCCCTCATGTAGGTGGCCCCAACATTCTTTAAACCGAATGACATCATTTTGTAGCAGTACACTCCCCATGGTGTAATGAAGGATGTTTTCTCGGCATCTTCTTCATCCATCCAGATTTGATGGTACCTGCGAAGAAATCTACAAAGGACTGGATTTCACGCTTGGCACAATTGTCGATCAAAATGTGTATATTCGGCAGCGGGAAATCCTCCTTTGGGCTTGCTCTGTTGAGATCCCGATAATCGACATAGACTCTGACTTTCCCATCCTTCTTTGGAACCGGTACAATGTTGGCTAACTAGGTTGGGTATTCCACAACCTTGAGGACCTTGGCTTTGATCTGCTTAGTAACTTCCTCCTTGGTTTTCAAGCTCATGTATGGCTTGAATTTCCTGAGCTTCTGCTTTACTGGCGGACACATTGGGTTTGTGGGTAACTTGTGAGCCACTATATATGTGCTCAACCCCATCATATTGTCGTATGACCATGAAAAATGTCCTCGTATTCTTTCTGGAATTGTGTGTACTCTTCCTTCTCTGATGATGACAAGTGGATGCTTATGCGAGTTTTCGTGATGATTTTAGAATCCCCCAAGTTGACTATCTCGGTCTCGTCCAGGTTGGACTTGGGCTTGTTGTCAAAATCCTCTACTTCTCTGACAATCTCCTCAGGTATTACGTCATCTTCTTCCGAATAACTATCCTTTTGTTGTGTCGTCTCATTACATGTCACAGTCATCGGTTCATCAAAATAAGAGATAGTAATGTTGTAGGGACAACAAATATGAAAGAAAAATAATAATAATAAAACATTGAGCCATTTAAAGCATCAAACGAAATGATTTTCAATAACTCAAATAACGTTATTGGAACATTGAAAATATTATTTAAAACAAATATGCAAAAGAGGAAATCATTCTTTTTCCAGAAAAAGTAAACAATGATATTCAGCCTTGCTACCCCGGGACTCGTCGGGCCCTTGATGGTCTGACAGTCCAATTCTTGAGGAATGCTTCTCTCTCCACAGTCTTGATAGTATGGCCTTCCTCCTCCTCCTCCTCGACGATCACACATCAGTCCATATCATCGTCTTCCAAGAACAAATTCCTCAATGCTGGCAATGCTTCTTCTTCCTCTGATCCCCATATGATGTCGAAATGATGGAAGGTCTGGCTTAAGTGCGGCACAAGTTGCTCAAGAAGTTAGTATGGACCACACCATGGTGGCGATCAATCATCGTATTCCTTCCAGGTATACGGATATCCAAGCCCGAAGGTTGTACCAGGGCGCTTCAGCTGTATTGGCATGAAGATACCCTGAAGGTTTTTACCGAGCCCCTTGCCAGGTTCGTACCATTTCCATGCCAATATGCTTTCTATCTTGCTACTCCACCACTTATCCTTTTCGATTGCGTTAACATGCTCGATGCGATGGTAGGTTTCTCCACCTTACTTCCTTATGTTTTCTAGCACTGGAACAATCTGACTGGTGTAAATAGGGTTTCTCCCATCGCCATGGATGATCACTTCTTGATAGTTCCATTCAAACTTTATGGCCAGGTGCAAAGTAGATGCGACATCCCCACCGACATGTATCCAAAGCCGTCCTAGTAGCAGATTGTAGGAGGCAGATATGTCCAGCACATGAAACTCAACATCAAACCAAGTGGGACCCATATGCAAGCAAATATTAGTTTCTCCAACGGTAGCCCTTTGAGACCCATCAAACGCTTTCACATTCATAGTCCCCGCTCGTACCTCATGTAGGCCCTTGCCCAACCTCTTCAGAGTTATCAACGGGCAAAATGTTGAGGATGGATCCTCCATTTATCAAAACTCTGGAGATAAACTTATCTTCATATTACACTGTGATGTGCAGTGCCCTGTGGTGACTTAACCCTTCAGGTGGCAGCTCGTCCTCATTGAAAGTGATCTTGTGGCTTTCTAGCACCTGCCCTACCATGTTGGCCATTTCTCCGCTAGTGATGTTGTTGGGCACATGTTCTTCATTCAACACCTTCATCAGAGCATTTCTTTTTGCCTGGAATTTTTCAACAATTACATGATGGATATCTGGGCGGGAGTCATGTTTAGATGATCAACGACAGAGTACTCCCTTGCCTGCACTTTCCTCCAGAGGTCATCTGGACTAGTCTCAATAACAGGCGGTTTGCTGGAAGCTTGCTTACTGGTTTCTCCCAAATGTTCAGGGGTATAAACCCTTCCTGTTCTGGTCATTCCTTGTGTAGCGCCAGACTTATCCATTTTTGCCTTTCCTTTTCTTCTAGCCTCAGCCACATAATCTGAAGGTACATCATTGGAACTAAAGGGTGCCGTGGGTGCCACTATTACAATGAAAGGTGTGGCCATTTCCACCTCAAATGGAATGGGTGCAGCTGCAGGTGGTGTTACTTCTACTTCAAAAGAAAATCGATGTGGCTATCTCGACTTCAACTGGCATCTGTAAATGCACCACAATGGTATTGAGTGTGACTGCTGGCCTTTTAGGATCATCGCCTTTCCAAATAAGCCTGATCAATCCCTCGGGATCCCACTCTTCATCAGTTTCTATTACGTTGACCCCTTCGTCCCTATGATCTGGGAGGGGATTGTTTCGGACATTAGCTACAGTTTCCTTTCCATGTACGACCTTAGTATCAATCAGTGTTTGGATCTTGCCTTTCAAGGTGCAACACTCATCAATAGTGTGTCCTTTCATACCGGAATGGTACACACATGTCTTGTTTGGATTGACCCATTGAGATGAATTTTCCATTGCCACAGCGGGAATATGGGTGACATATCCAGCAGCTTTCAACCTTTTGTACAATTGGTCGATGGGTTCAGCAATGGCGGTGTATTGTCTGGGTGGTTTGCGGTCAAAATTAGGCCTGGGTTTTTGATAGTTTTGACGGGATGGAGGTGGATGATAATAGGATGGTTGGGTATTATAGGTGTGGTAGGCGGTAGCAGGTTGAGAATATCTAGGAGGTGAAGGTTGGTATGTGGATGGAGGTGTTTCGTATACAAATGGAGTTTTCGGACCCTGGGCAACCATTATTGTTCCCACTTCTTTCTTTTTCGATATGCCACCTGATTGTAGTGCTTTGTTCGTGGCCTGCCTCGATCCTTTCTTCGAGCTTGATGATATCAGAGAACTTATGAATCTCAGTGACCATTCTCAGCATGTGCAGTGTTGTCTTTTCTCATGCCGTTTATATCATCCATTTTAGCTTACCCTTTTCCTTTTGGTACACTTGGAGAAGGAGGAGGTGGAGGGCCTCTGGATCTGGTATGGTAAGTTGATGATGTCATTATGCGTGAACCAACCTTGGGGAGTGGGAATAATAAAAAATAAAGAAAAACAAAAAGGTAACCAAGTCAGTAAGAGTTCTAAAAAATGTTTGCAGTATTAAACACATATTGTGGGAATGTAAATTCACATCCTAATTTGGGAACCTCGTTGTGCCTGAGGTAGGCCTAGCGACAAGTAGATTTGGAGAATTTTAATGCCAATAATTGCCTCATTTCATTAATGTAAAAATAGATGAACCTAAAGCAACACTAAATAAGATAAGTCACTAATGGCACTTGGACTTATTACATTTGAAAGAGTCAATAAACCTAATCTACTTGGTCCCAGAAGGACCTTCCCCAGGCTTGATTCTTTTGGCTACATCGATCAGGTTCCTAAGGTCGCGCATGCCCAGTAGCAGGTAGAACCTTTCTAGATTTCCTCTTTCGCTTCCCTCGACATTCTAGCAGTCGACAACTCTTTTCCTTGTTTTCTCTTCAAGCTCCATCAGACCCTGCTCCAAATATTCCAACCTCTCATGAGATTTTATAGTCATTTCCCTCCATTCATTGATCAACTCCATATCAATCTTGTGTTGCTCTAGATGCTTGACATTAGACTCATGAACTCTTTTGCGCAGTTTGTTGTATTTCACTTGGGCTTCAGCAACTTCATCTATGACCTTGTTCCCTCGACCGATCCCTGGCTCAACTATTCCTGCTATGCTATCTTCCAACCATGATGTGTAGAAGCGAACATGCCATACGTGATATCGGTCTGGATCGATGGTGTCCATTTTTACAATAATATTTAGGTGCCACATATGCTGAGCTTCACATTTGTATGGGATGTCGTCATCCTGAAAGTCTTCCCTGTAGTGACTCATTTTAGAAACTCGCGGTATGACTTGCTTCCTGTCTGCTTGTCTCATAACCCTGATAGGAACATAAGGGTATATGCCCTTTAACCCGATCAACACCAAATGTGGAACGTCCCTAGATATGATGATGAACTCACTAGTAGGGAACCATTCGTACATCCATTGAACCTGGTCCTCATTCAGATTGTCGAATAAATGTACTCATTCTATAGCGTTCTCCCGTTGAGAAAACTTGTCTAGGATATATGTTATTCTCTTAGGGTGATGGAAAGTTATGTGATCATTCCACGGTCTTCGTGAAAGCTCTTGACGGTATTGACCTCTCTCGAGATGCTCTAACAACCAAACTTTTAGCAGCATATTACAACCCTCGAAGTGTTTGAACCTCTTCTAGCACTGATTCAAGGACCGATATATGTCAGTTTAATCATAGGGAAAATGGTATATGTTTGCCCCTCGATTCCCTCCATTAATGTCTTGGTTACCATGGCCAGTCTGCTGTGAATTATGTCCCCTTGGATTGGAAACACTATCATACCCAGAAAGCAGACTATGAGCACAAAAACCCTACGGTGAATCCAACCCAAGGAAGTGATAGAGAATTCGTCATGGAAGATACGATAGGATTCTCTATGACCGTATCGTTCATAAAGGAAGTCAAAAGGTATGTAAGACTTCTTCAGACACACCAATTCATTTTTTCCCCTTAAACCCATCATCTTCAGAAACCCTTTGAGAGAGCGATTTACTGACACCAATAAACCGGGACTGTCCCAAGGCAGTCCAGCAAATCCCCCTATTTCTTCCAAGAGAGGAGTAATTTCTATGTTTCCAAAACGGAACATGGACCTTTCTTCGTCCCAGAACATTGTGGAAGCTTTAATCAACATATTGTTCAGTTGGACGTCCAATAAACAAGGCAAATTTACAAAACCTTTTTCACATGCTTTTTGTTGCTTGACGGGAGATCTTCCCACCAATCTAGAAAAAATGGTGGTATGGTACGAACCATGCCAAACCTGGGGATTTCATGCATCATTTTCTGCAAAACAAATAAGGTTAGGCCCTTTCCCCCTCCAGATTCGACTATTTATACATCAATGATTAGCATATTGGCATTTATTTCTCCAAATTAATGCACATATCGTGGTTGCGTCCGTTAGGATTATGGAAACCCCTGTGGACTTTTGGACAAGGCTTTTCTTAAAGGGTTATTATGTGGACAACATATTATCCCGGGCTAGATTTGACCATGATGCATGTACAATTAATCAATTATGGAAGTCTAGACTGGTACCCTCAAGTGGACAACTTGAGGGGGAAAGGTACCGAACCGTCGACTGCACTACTGATCGATTAGTTTTATCGCAAATAAGCCTTTCCGAATTCAAAGGGGTGATATATAGGAAGAGCGCAAACACTCATCAAGCGCTGCTATGGTATTGACTACGAATGAGTGGAGTATGATGTTGAGCATGATTTATGCAATAGAAAACAACATTTTGTCACGTATTTACACGTTGAAAAATGATAAATGCTGTATTTAATAATTGAAAAGGCGTTTAAGAAAGAAAACAAGGAGACAAGTCAGTTTCTATAGTAAAGAGAAATCATAAATGCTTGAAAATAGGCAACTATATTCACATAAAGTGGGAAAGGGAAAGGGTATGTAGGTATTAACAGAATAAATTAAAGAATAATTCAAAAAATTCAGTTCGTTATGGTAAGAGCCTAAGGATGTCCCCAACAGAGTCTCCATACTGTCGCGCCCCTTTTTCCTCGCGAAATCGGGTTTCGACATTTCTGAGACAACTCCTTTGCTTTTGGGATGCGGTAAGGGATTTGAAGAGTTGCCACCTAACGGATTAGGGTGCATTAGGGAACCTAGCGTAATTAACTCATAGAACCAGTTTGCATCACCAGAGATCGGGTAAGGGCTCAAAATTACCTTGAGGGGAAGTTGTTAGGCACCCCTCGAGGTCAACAACGATGGGTCCCGACCGAACTTAATTAAGTGGATTAGTCTTAAAGGAAAATAAAACAATTTAGACAAATACAAATTATTTTAAACAGGATTAAAGGGGTCTTGAGGGTAAGGGGACAGGTTTAGAAAACAACTTAATTTTCGGAAGCAAACAGACTCAGATTACAGGGTTGCAAACAGAATTACACCAAGAAACAAACAGAATCCATATTCAGCACATAGTTCAAGCAGATTCACATTTGTTTATACTAGATATTAAAGAAGTCATGGCTTAAACACAGAGACGGAAACAGACTGGACCACAAACATATGATTACATGGTTACATTATCTAGCAAGTTCAGAAACTGACTTGAACATTAAGCTAACTTAGGGAAAGGGGTCACATTATTTGAAATAACTTACTTTAACAGTGTTGCTAATGGGACCATATAGTCACATAGAAAGCAGAATCATGCTGAAGATTTAAATAGACAAATCAAAAAGAGAATAGAATAATAGGAGTTAAGGCATACGAATTGAGAAGAAAACAAACAGGAATGCAATAGTAGTTTAAGTTCTAGAGAATCTGGCCTTGGCTTTCAGCCGACTAAATAGTGCAGAAATCAGAACAATAGAAAGATAGAGATCTTATGTTTTTGAGAACAGAGAGTTTGAAAGTTGTAAAGTTGTTCTGAAAGGGGCTGTAAACCGTGTCTAAAATCATAACAAGGAAGGGGATTTTGTAGCACACAATGGAGCAAACTAACAAGGTAAGGAATCAGTCATACATAAATAAGGGATGGAAATCAATTAATAATCAATTAAAGTCAGCATGAATAAGTTAATAGGACAGAATCGAGTAAGTACAACTTAATTTAAGGAAAACTCTCCCACGGAATCAATCAGTAGCTAAGAATAAGGTTAAATAAGGTAAGAACTAATTCCAAAATCAATTAGGAGTCGGCTCCATTAATCAAAACACAAAATCAAGCCAGTAGTACGGACAATTGATCACACGAATAAGGTAAGAACTGGTAAAATCTTAATAAAGAAATATTGGTACTAAAGGAAAGCTGATTTTAAGCCCTAATTTAGGTAAGTAAATCAATTAACACTTAATTGACAAAGTTAAAGATAAACGGGCAAAAACAGTAGAATAAATATTCGAATAATCAAATCCCTAAGAAATGCAAAGACATATAGATGAAACTTAATTAAATCAAGTAAAAATCAGTCAAAAAAATCAAGTTAAAACATTTTTTTTCGTAGAAATCCCTTAGACTGTAACGACCAGACCGGTCGTTTTGCATTATAGCATCCCGTTTCCTTAAATGAAACCTCCCATAGTGGATATTAGTGCTTTATGACTTGCAGGGACGGGTGATTCGGGATTCGGGAATTGTTTGAGTGATTTGGGAACACTTGGTTCCTTAAGGTTGGCCTATTTGGTCAAGTTTGACTTCGGTCAAAATATTGAGCGAATGACCTCGGAATCGAGTTCTGATAGCTCCAGTAGCTTCGTATGATGATTTTGGAGTTGAGCGTATGTTCAGCTCAAGTGTTCGATGACCCGAGATTATTTCAGGCCCCGAAATGGAAATCACGATTTCCTTAAGTCTGAAATTTGGTCCGGGATGTGATTTTAGTCTATCGAGGTCCGAATGGAATTCAAAAACCAGGAATAGTTCTGTTATGTCATTTATGACCTGACTGCAAAATTTTAAGTCATTCCGAGTAGTATAGGCATGTTCGGTGCATTGAAGTGAATTCTAGAATCTTAAATTCTTGAGCTTGATTCAATTTGGTTTTGGGGTTGAATTCTGAGTTTCGTTGTTGTTTTTCACGTTTCGGAAGTTCGAGCGAGTCCGTATCATGAATACAGACTTGCCAGTGCCTTTGGACAGGGTTCCGAGGGGCTCAGGTGAGTTTTGGACCCCCGGGAGCTAAGTTGGAAAAACCAGATTTTTGTTGTCTGGTTTCCTTCTTTGCGATCGCGGATAAGGAATTTGGATGGGCTGCTAATTTTTCTTCGCGATCGCAACTTCCTCTTCACGATCGCGGAAGGTTGGACTCCATCCCTTCGCGATCGCAGTCCGATCCTCGCGATCGCATAGTGTCTAGTTAGGGCCGGGCACAGTTATTCTTTGCGATTGCAGGACCTCTGCCGCGATCGCAGAGGTATGGCCAGTTGTTCTTTGCGATCGCAGGACCTCTGCCACGATCGCAGAGGTCTGGCCAGTTGACCTTCGCAATCGCAGTGAAGGAATAATTGGGCAGTTTATTAAATACGGGATTTAGCCTATTTCCTCCATTTTCATCTTCCTCCCCAAGTCTTTAGAGAGATTTTTAAGGAACTTTCCACCATTGCTATTGAGGTAAGTAAATTCCATGGTTTTACTAAGTTTCAACATCATTTCCTAGCTAATTCTCTCTTCCAATTCATCAATTCTTAAAATTTGGTAGTAAATTAGGGCTTATGGGAGAATTAGTGAATATCCGTTCTGAGCCATGAATTCATGTATAAATCACGTAATTATGATCCTTAGGCTTCTGGTAAGTGATTCCTTCGATAATTTTCGAAATCCGGGCACGTGGGCCCGGGGTTGAAATTCCAAAATCCTTCAAGAATGCCTAATTTTGGGTCTATTGGTTGATTCTTCTTCTATGAACTTAAATTGATTCAATTACGCTATATTTGGCTAGTTGCGAGCCGTCGAGGGTAGATTTTGGAGATTCGGGCGCATCCTTGATCCAAGGGGTGATTTCGTCACGAGGTGAGTCTCCTTTCCAACCTCGTAAGGAGGAAATATCCCCATAGGTTCCTTATTTGTAATGTGTACATGTTATGGGGGCCGCGTACGTACCAAGTGACGAGAGTCCGTACGTGACGACTATATTGCTATATCGGGTAGCTTTAGGATTCACGAGCATGCCTCTATGTGCCTTATTTGTACCTTGTATGTATTTCAAGTTGTAATTGTTGTTGAGATGACATGGAAAGGTGAAATATTATGATTTCAATCCCAGTTGGCTACAGTGGTATTGGAACGGTCCTGTTGGGTTCACTGTTGAGTCGGTACACATATAAACCTATATATATATATGAATATGCATTTATCATTATCGAGTCAGCATACAAGTCGCAGGTAAGATTCGCGATCGTGGGTAGCTTATCATTATCGATTCGGCACACGAGTCACATGTAAGATTCGCGATCGTGGGTAGCTTATCATTATCGAGTCAGCACACGAGTCGCAGGTAAGATTTGCAATCGTGGGGAGCTTATCATTATCGAGTCAGCACTCGAGTCGCAGGTAAGATTCGCAATCGTGGGGAGCTTATCATTATCTAGTCAGCACTTGAGTCGCAGGTAAGATTCGCGATCGTGGGGAGCTTTGCATTATCGCGTCAGCACACGAGTCGCATGTATGATTCACGATCATGGGTAGCTTATGACCTCAGTCCTTATGACCACCCTTATGACTCCGGCCGGTTGTCTTGTTCTGGTATGGTATAATCACTTGAGTCTGAGTCGCACATAGTGGAATTGATAGGTATTGTGTAAATGGAGGTTTGGCACTTGCAGTTCATTTTCAGTTGTTACTTGGATTACATTATTTGCTTATGTACTTGTTGATTTCTGCTTCACATGCCTACTGCTTTAGCTATATCTCTTTTTATATTATATTGGTCGACCTTAGTGAGTATCTAGTCGACCTTTTGTCACTACTCCTTCGAGTTTAGACGGGATACTCAATGGGTAAATATTTATTTATGTACTCATGTTGCACTTCTTCTTCTTTTGTACTTGATTGTACAGGTCCAGAGGCTGGTTCATCTGATTATCAGGCCGGTGCTAGATACTGATTTGTGTCACGACCAAAATTCCTATCCAGGTCGTGATGGTGCCCAACACCGAAGTCAGGCAAGCCAACACTAGTTTCTAACGAAAATACTTAAATTAAAGAGATGTTCAAATACTTGCCCAGTTTTAAATTAAGAAGTCCTTTAATAAAAGTGAGGAAGTGAAGCACGTTGATTTAAAGTAACTCAAAGTCATTTTCCAGCATACACAGAGTAGCAAAATACTAGCGAATCAACTACGTGTGCCAAGGCCTAGTGTCACAAGTCCACAGGCGACCAGTGGAATATACAAAATAAGCAAAACAAATGTACAACTGTCTGGAAGGGTAGACAGGATATCCAGCAATAATGGAAACTTCACAGTGCTGCTGAGGAACGCCAGGAAGAGCAGCTCCCCGTGTAAGCTAATCTAGATGGATCTCTCAGTGACGAACATCGGAATAGTGACCAGGTGCATAAGCCTCAGAACCTGTACAATTAAGTACAGAAGTGTAGCATGAGTACATATAAACAAATATGTACCCAGTGAGTATCCCGTCTAAACTCGAAGAAGTAGTGACGAGAGGTAGACGTGTTACTCACTAGGGTCGTTATCGATAATATGATTTAATGAATCTAGACAAGAATAACATTTATGGAAAAGCAAGTAGACATGGAGCATCAGTATATAAAGATAACGATCTACCTGCAAGGGCCAAGTAACAATATTTAATAAAAATCACAAGTTTATTTCCCACAGAACAATTGAATTGGTAAGAATAATAATAAGACTCTCAATCAAGCACATAGCGTATAATATGCCGAGGCGTACGGCCGAAGCGACGCATAAATCTAAATGTGCACTGCCGAGGGTCGAGCGACACAAACCATAGATGCATCTATTACCTCGCTCACGAATCGATCATGCGACGCGGTTGACATAAATATAAGGCTACCCCGCTCACGAATTATACATGCGACACGAATGCTCGCAGACATACAGAGAATTACTAGGAATTTCGGGAATTTATCGTGGATTACTCTTAAATTCAGGTATTCAAGTACTCAAACTTACACCTAGCTTCCGA
The DNA here is from genome assembly GCA_005239495.1 of Nicotiana undulata. NCBI lineage: Eukaryota > Viridiplantae > Streptophyta > Magnoliopsida > Solanales > Solanaceae > Nicotiana > Nicotiana undulata. Next base: position 42,337 of record ML270440.1, on the reverse strand, counting down.
AATTCTCATGTAAATTTCAAGGATAATAAGCAACCAGGAACACATGTAAAGGTACAAGTAAGGCACATAGAGGCATGCTTGTGAAAATCCTAAATTCTACCTGACACAACAGAGTAGTAGCTACGCACGGACTCTCGTCACCTTGCGCGTACGTAGCCCCCGTAAATAAGGACAATTCAATCATTTACATTTACCTATGGGGACAATTCCCTCTTATAAGGTTGCAAAGGAGATTCACCTCGCGTAGAACCTACTCCTCGGGTCAAGAAAGCGCCCGAAACTCCAAACTCGTCACCCAAGACTCGAAACTAGCTAAATATTATTTAAATACATCAACATACGCTCAAAAGTATGAAATTCTACTACTAATTAGGATAATTCATCATTCTTGAAGAATTCCCAAAATACACCGCTGGGGCCCACATATTCGGATTCCGGAAATTTTCGAAGGAAACACTCACCCATAGCCCAAGGAACATTTTTATATAAATTCCATAAGATTTCATGGTGAAAAAGTGGTGAAATTTCCCTAAGTTCATCAACCCTAGGTTTCCACTCTAACCCCTTTGATTCCACTAATTAGGTGTTATTCTACCTAAGTTTTGATGTAATAAACTAACATATAATTGAGAATTACTTACCTCTTAGTTGCTAGATGAAATCCCTCTTTAAAAGCTCTCAAAATCGCCCAAGTGAAAAGAAAATGGTGAAAAGAGGAAGAGATCCCGTATTAAATGAATCACTGCTTCAGTGATTCTCGCACCTGCGCCCATTGGACCGCACCTGCGGTCCCGCACCTGCGGAAAAAGGCCAAGAGGGCCAGGGACCGCACCTGCGATGGAAGGTCAGCACCAGCGGGTCTGCACCTGCGAGGTCGCGCCTGCGGGTGGAGGCCTGCACCTACGAAGGTTGGCCAGGTCCTTAAGGGAGGTCGCACCTGCGATGGCATGACCGCAAGAGCGGTATCGCACCTACAATCTGGGCAACCGCACCTGCGGTCACACCAGATCAGGTGCACCAGTAGCTGAAGTTGCTGGTTTTTTGCCCCGATTGGGGTTCGGGAGACCCTGGGCCCACCCGAGCACCCGTGCAATCATACCAACAAGTCCTAAATCATATTACGGACTCGCTCGAGGCTTCGGAACACCCAAAACAACGCTAAATCTCATAATCAACCCTCGAAACCCCTAGGATCAAACTTAAGAATGTCTAAGTTCTTGAATTCGGTTTCAATGCGCCGAACCGACCTATGCCACTCGGAATGACACAAAATTTTACAGGCAACACCTAATAGTAATATTTGACCTGCTCCAGGATCCGAAACAATAATACGAGGCCGGTAATACAGTTTTCACATTAATTATCCTTTTCAAAAACCTTTATATTTTCCAGAAAACAATTTTCTTTAAAAATTCATTTCTCGGTCTTGGGACCTCGGAATTTGATTCCGGGCATACGCCCAAGTCCCATATTTTCCTATGGACCCTCCGGGACCGTTAAATCACAGGTCCGAGTCCGTTTACCAAAATTGTTGACCAAAGTCAACTTTAGTCATTTAATTATTAGAATTTCCAGTTTTTCATTAAGTTTCTTTCATAGAAGCTTCCCGGCTACATGCCCGAGCTGTGCACGCATATCGAGGTGGAATTAACGGAGGCTTTCGGAGGCTCGGAACACAGATTTAGCTAGGGTAACACGGGATGACCGTTTGAGTTATCACAATCTCTACCTCTTAAACAAATGTTCGTCCTTGAACGGACATAGAAGTGTACCTGGAATGCTGAATAAGTGTGGATATCTGCTTTGCATGTCCTCCTCGGACTCCCAGGTCGCCTCCTCGGCTGGTTGGCCCCGCCATTGGACCCTAACGACACAAACTCTCTTAGATCTCAACTGGCGATCCTGTTTGTCAATAATAGCAATTGGCTCCTCCTCGTAGCCCATTCACTCATCCAGTCGAATAACACTGAAATCGACAATGTGTGAGAAATCGACATGGTATCTCCGGAGCATGGATACGTGGAATACCGGATGGACTCCCGATAAATTGGGAGGTAAGGCAAGGTCATAAGCAACCTCTCCAACCCGCCTCAATATCTTGAAAGGACCTATGAACCTCGGGCTGAGCTTGCTCTTCTTCCCGAATCTCATAATACCCTTCATCGGCGGAACCTTCAGCAAAACCTTATCTCCTTCCATAAATGACACATCACGTGCCCTCTGATCCGCGTAACTCTTCTATCTGGAATGTGCTGTGCGGAGCCTCTCCTGAATTAACTTCACCTTCTCTAAAGCATCTCTCACTAGGTCTACACCATATAACTTAGCCTCACCAGGATCAAACCACCCGATAGGAGAACGACATCGCCGACCATATAAATCCTCAAATGGAGCCATCTCGATGATGGATTGATAACTATTATTGTAAGGAAACTCGGCCAAGGGCAAGAACTGGTCCCACTGGCCTCCAAAGTCAAGAACATATGCTCTGAGCATGTCCTCCAATATCTGAACTGTACGCTCCGACTGACCATCAGTCTGTGGATGAAATGATGTGTTGAGATCAATCTAAGTACCCATCTCTCTGTGCAATACTCTCCAGAAGTGCGAGATGAACTGAGGACCTCCGTCTGATATAATGGATACCGGTACACCATGCAACTGGACTACCTCTCGAATGTAGATCTGGGCTAGCCTCTCAGAAGTATAAGTAGTAGCTACCGGAATGAAATGCGCCGATTTGGCCAACCTATCCACAATAACCCAAACCGCGTCAACCTTCCGCAAAGTCTGAGGCAACCCAACCACGAAGTCCATAGTAATGCGCTCCCACTTCCACTCAGGAATGGGTATCTGCTGAAGTAGGCCTCCTGGCCTCTGGTGGTCATATTTAACCTGCTGGCTATTAAGACACCTAGTCACATACTCCACAATGTCCCTCTTCATCCGTCTCCACCAGAAATGCTGCTTCAGATCACGATACATCTTCGTAGCACCAGGATGAACAGAATACCGAGAACTGTGTGCCTCCTCTAGAATCTTCTGCCTCAAGCCATCAACATTAGGAACACACAATTGACCCTGAAGTCTCAGAACACCATTATCGCCAATAGTAGCCTCCTTGGCACCACCCTGAACCACTGTCTCCCATAGTTCTGCATAACACGGATCATCATACTGTCGAGCCTTGATCTCCCCTAATAATGAAGACTGAGCAACCACATGAGCTAGAACTCGACGAGGCTCTGAAAGATCTAATCTCACCAAGTGATTGGCCAAGGACTGAATGTCCAAGGCTAGAGGTCTCTCCTCTACTGTAATGTAAGACAAGCTACCCATACTCTCCACCTTTCTACTCAAAGCATCTGCTACTACATTCGCCTTTCCCGGATGATAGAGAATGGTGATGTCGTAATCCTTTAGTAACTCAAGCCACCTGCGCTGCCTCAAATTAAGATCCCTCTGTTTGAACAAACGCTGCAAGCTGCGGTGGTCTGTATACACCTCACAAGACACCCCATATAAGTAATGCCTCCAAATCTTAAGAGCATGGACAATCGCCACCAACTCCAAATCGTGCACAGGATAATTCTTCTCATGAACCTTCAGTTGGCACGAAGCATAAGCAATAACTCTCCCTTCCTGCATTAATACACATCCCAAGACAACGCGTGAAGTGTCGAAATACACCGTATACATCCCCGAACCGGAAGGCAATACTAGAACTGGTGCCGAAGTTAATGCAGTCTTGAGCTTTTGAAAGCTCGCCTCACACTCGTCAGACCACTGAAATGGGGCATTCTTCTGAGTCAATCTGGTCAGTGGGGCTGCAATGGATGAAAAGCCCTCCACAAATCGCCAATAGTAGCCTGCCAAACCCAAGAAACTCCTAATCTTAGTAGCCGAAGTAGGGCGTGGCCAACTCTGAACCGCCTCAATCTTCTTAGGATCAACCTTAATACCCTCTCCAGATACAACATGCCCCAAGAATGCCACGGAGTCAAACCAAAACTCACACTTGGAGAACTTAGCATATAGCTTCTGTCCTCGCAAGGTCTGGAGCACAACTCTCAAATGTTGCTCGTGCTCTCCCATGCTACGTGAGTAAATCAAAATGTCGTCAATGCAGACGATGACAAAGGAATCAATATACTGCCTGAACACCATGTTCATCAAGTCCATAAATGTTGTCGGGGCATTAGTCAAGCCGATGGACATCACTAGGAACTCATAATGGCCATATCTCGTACGAAAAGTTATCTTTGGAACATCCGAAGCCCGAATCTTTAGGTAATGATACCCCGATCTCAAGTCAATTTTAGAAAATACCCTGGCACCCTGTAACTGGTCAAATAAATCATCAATGCGCGGCAGTGGATACTTGTTCTTGATGGTGACTTTGTTCAACTGGCAGTAGTCAATGCACATCCGCATAAACACATCCTTTTTCTTCACGAATAGAACTGGGGCACCCCACGGTGATACACTCAGCCTGATAAACCCCTTAGTCAATAACTCCTCAAGCTTCTCCTTTAGCTCCTTAGGAGCCATACCATACTGGGGAATGGAAATAGGCTGAGTATCTAGAGCTAAGTCATTACAGAAATCAATATCACGATTCGAAGGCATGCCTGGAAGATCTGAAGGGAATACGTCTGCAAACTCTCGAACCACGGGCACTGAATCAATAGTTGGAGACTCGGCGATAGTGTCCCGCACATAAGCAAGGTACGCCAAACAACCCTTCTCGACTACATGTCCAGCCTTCAGGAAGGAAATAACTCTACTGGCTGCACTAACTGAGGAACCTCTCCATTCCAACCTAGGCAACTCGGGCATGGCCAAAGTAACCGTCTTGGCATGGCAATCCAAGATGGCATGATGAGGAGATAGCCAATCCATGCCCAGGATGATCTCAAAATCAACCATGTCGAGAAATAGAAGGTCTGCTCTAGTCTCGAACCCACAAAAGGTGATCACACAAGACCGATAGACCCGGTCTACCACTACAAAATCACCCACGGGAGTGGATACATACATAGGAGAAGCCAAGGACTCACGAGGAACACCCAGAAAACAAGAAAATAAGGCTGACACATATGAATAAGTAGATCCTGGATCAAATAGCACTGATGCCTCCCTATCACATACTGAAATAGTACGTGTGATCATGGCGTCTGAGGCCACTGCATCTGCTCGGGCCGGAATAGCATAGAATCTGGCTGAAATACCTGAAGACTGACCTCCGCTGGACTAAATAGGAGCTAGCTGAGCTCCCCCTTACTGTCCTCCACCTCTGGGACGACCTCTACCAGCCTGTCCTCCACCTCTGGGTGAACGGAGCGCCGGTGCTGAGTATGTAGGCTGATAACTCTGCTGAATAGCCTTGCCCCTAAGTCTGGGACAAGTCCTCCTCATATGCCCTAAATCCCCACACTCGTAGCATCTCACTAGAGACATGGCATGCTGTCTTGAAGAAGAAGAACCCTGAATAGCTGGGGGACGGTGAGAAACCTCTATCATAGCACTGAAGTAGGGACTGGGAGAACCCTGATGACCTGAATACCCGCCGGGGGAACCCTGAATGGCTGGTAGGCGGTAAGAAATCTCCGGCATAGCACTGAAATAAGGCCTCATTGGGGCACCACGGGGAGGTGGTGGAGGAGCTGAATATAGAGGCCTGCTAGGCTGGCCTCTGCTGAACTGACCCCTGCCCCTGCCCGGGGCGCCTCGGAAATCTCTAGAAAATCTAAATCTCTTATTCGGCTGACCCTGCTCTCTTCCCCTCGATCGGTAACCCTCAATCCGGCGAGCTATCTCGACCAAAAGCTAATAAGAAGTACCTATATCCACCACTCGGGCCATGCTGGCCCTAATACCTGAGTGTAACCCAACTACGAATCTCCGCACCCTCTCAGCCTCTGTAGGGAGAATCATGAGGGCATGACGGGACAACTCTAAAAACCTGGCCTCGTAATCCGTCACTGTCATCTGCCCCTGCTCCAGCTGCTTAAAATGATACCGCAACTCTTCCCACTCGGAGGGTGGAATATACCTATCCAGGAATAGCTGAGTGAACTGCTCCCATGTGAGAGGAAGGGAACCTGCTGGCCTACCCAGGATGAATGACTGCCAACATCTGCGGGCTCTACCCTCAAGCTGGAAAGTGGTAAAATCAACCCCATGGGACTCCAAAATCCTCATATTGTGCAGTCTGTCCCTGCACCTATCAATAAAATCCTAGGCATCCTCGCCCCTTTCACCTCCGAAGACAGGAGGGTGCAATCGAGTCCATTTATCAAGTAACTTCTGTGAATCGCCGTCCGCGGCTGGTCTAAGCTCAGGTGCTACTACTAGTTGTGCTCCACCCGCGGGTAGAGTACCCGGAGTCTGATATGGTGCCGCTGCATGACCTGCGGCCTGGGTGGTAGGGGTCTGAACTCCCCCTCCAGCCTGAAATGTAGCAGGATCCACTAGAAATAAGCCAGCTTGGGTCATAATATCCATGAACCGCATCATACGGCCCATGACCTCCTGGAAGCCTGGTGCAGTCATAAAATCCATCGCAGCTGGATCTGCTGGGGGCACCTCACCCTGCTCCTCAGGGATAGGATCCTCTGGGGGTGCTAATGGGGTGCCCCCGTCCCCTACCTCGAACCGGTGCCCTTCCCCGGCCTCTGCCACGGCCTCGGACTACGGGGGTAGCGGCATCTCCCGGGCCTAGAATATCAGTTTCACAAGTCCTCACCATCTGTCAGAGAGTAGAAGAATGAGATTTAGTAATACCATCGACTGCATGACAGAATAAGAATAAAGAGAGATTTTCCTAACACCCCGTATCCTCCCGAAGATAAATACAGACGTCTCTGTATCGATCCGCAAGACTCTACTAGGTTTGTCTGTGACTCGTGAGACCTACGTGAACCTAGAGCTCTGATACCATGTTGTCACGACCCAAATTCCTATCCATGTTGTGATGGCGCCCAACACCGAAGTCAGGAAAGCCAACACTAGTTGCTAATGAAATTACTTAAATTTAAGAGATGTTCAAATACTTGCCCAGTTTTAAATTAAGAAGTCCTTTAATAAAAGTGAGGAAGTGAAGCAAGTTGATTTAAAGTAACTCAAAGGCATTTGCCAGCATACACAGAGTAGCAAAATACTAGCAAATCACCTACGTGTGCCAAGACCTAGTGTCACAAGTCCACAGGCGACTAGTGGAATATACAAAATAAGCAAAACAAATGTACAATTGTCTGGAAGGGTAGACAGGATATCAAGCAGTAATGGAAACTTCACAGTGCTGTTGAGGAACGTCAGGAAGAGCAGCTCACCGTGTAGTCTAATCCAGATGGATCTCTCAATGACGGACAAAGGAATAGTGACCAGGTGAAACATCCTCAGAACCTGTACAATTAAGTACAGAAGTGTGGCATGAGTACATATAAACAAATATGTACCCAGTGAGTATACCGTCTAAACTCGAAGAAGTAGTGACGAGAGGTAGACGTGTTACTCACTAGGGTCGTTATCGATAATATGATTTAATGAATCTAGACAAGAATTACATTTATGGAAAAGCAAGTAGACATGGAGCAGCAGTATATAAAGATAACGATCTACCTGCAAGGGCCAAGTAACAATATTTAATAAAAATCACAAGTTTCTTTCCCACAGAACAATTGAATTGGTAAGAATAATAATAAGACTCTCAATCAAGCACATAGCGTATAATATGTCGAGGTGTACAGCCGAAGCGACGCAGAAATTTAAATGTTCACTGCCGAGGGTCGAGCGGCACGAACCATAGATGCATCTATTACCCCGCTCACGAATTATACATGTGACACGGGTGCTCGCAGACATACAGAGAATTATTAGGAATTTCGGGAATTTATCGTGGATTACTCTTAAATTCAGGGATTCAAGTACTCAAACTTACACCTAGCTTCCGAAATTCTCATGTAAATTTCAAGGATAATAAGCAACCAGGAACACATGTAAAGGTACAGGTAAGGCACATAGAGGCATGCTTGTGAAAATCCTAAATTCTACCCGACACAACAGAGTAGTAGCTACGCACGGACTCTCGTCACCTTGCGCGTACGTAGCCCCCGTAAATAAGGACAATTCAATCATTTACATTTACCTATGGGGACGATTCCCTCTTACAAGGTTGCAAAGGAGACTCACCTCGCGTAGAACCTACTCCTCGGGTCAAGAAAGCGCCTGAAACTCCAAACTCGTCGCCCAAGGACTCGAAACTAGCCAAATATTATTTAAATACATCAACATACGCTCAAAAGTATGAAATTCTACTACTAATTAGGATAATTCATCATTCTTGAAGAAATCCCAAAATACACCGTCGGGGCCCACATGTTTTGATTCCGAAAATGTTTTAAGGAAACACTCAGCCATTGCCTAAGGATCATTTTTTTATAAATTCCATAAGATTTCATGGTGAAAAAGTGGTGAAATTTCCCTAAGTTCATCAACCCTAGGTTTCCACTCTAACCCCTTTGATTCCACTAATTAGGTGTTATTCTACCTAAGTTTTGATGTAATAAACTAACATATAATTGAGAATTACTTACCTCTTAGTTGCTAGATGAAATCCCTCTTGAAAAGCTCTCAAAATCGCCCAAGTGAAAAGAAAATGGTGAAAAGAGGAAGAGATCCCGTATTAAATGAATCACTGCTTCAGTGATTCTCGCACCTGCGCCCATTGGACCACACCTGCGGTCCCGCACCTGCGGCTAAATGTTTGCAACTGCGGAAAAAAGGCCAAGAGGGCCAGGGACCGCACCTGCGATGGAAGGCCCGCACCAGCGGGTCCGCACCTGCGGGTGGAGGCCCGCACCTGCGAAGGTTGGCCAGGTCCTTAAGGGGGGTCGCACCTGCGATCTGGGCAACTGCACCTGCGGTCACACCAGATCTGGTGCACCAGCAACTGAAGTTGCTTGGTTTTGGCCCCGATTGGGGTCTGGGAGGCCCCTGGGCCCACCCGAGCCCCCGTGCAATCATACCAACAAGTCCTAAATCATATTACAGACTCGCTCGAGGCTTCGGAACACCCAAAACAACGCTAAATCTCAAAATCACCCCTCGAAACCCCTAGGATCAATCTTAAGAATTTCTAAGTTCTTGAATTCGGTTTCAATGCGCCGAACCGACCTATACCACTCGGAATGACACCAAATTTTACAGGAAACACATAATAGTCATATTTGACCTGCTCCAGGCTCCGAAACCATAATACGGGCCTGGTAATATAGTTTTCACATTATTTATCCTTTTCTAAAACCTTTATATTTTCCAGAAAACAATTTTCTTTAAAAATTTATTTCTCGGTCTTGGGACCTCGGAATTTGATTCCGGGCATACGCCCAAGTCCCATATTTTCCTACGGACCCTCCGGGGCCGTCAAATCACAAGTCCGAGTCCGTTTACCAAAAATGTTGACCAAAGTCAACTTTAGTCAATTAATTATTAGAATTCCAGTTTTTCATCAAGTTTTTTACATAGAAGCTTCCTGGCTACACGCCCGGGCTGCGCATGCATATCGAGGTGGAATTAACGGAGGCTTTCGGAGCCTCGAAACGGAGATTTAGCTAGGTTAACATGGGATGACTGTTTGGGTTATCACAATTTGTGTGATTAGACTTCACGGTGAGCTGCTCTTCCTGGCGACCTCCTAGCAGCACCCTGAAGTTCCTTTGTTATTTTCCCCGTCTATTTCATCCAGACTGTGGATTTGTGTGTGTGTATATATATATATATATATATATATATGTAGTTTGTATATTCCTCTAGTTGCCCATGACACTCGTGACACTAGTTCCTGGCACACACGTAGTGAATATTTTGGGTCTTGGGCTCTATATCCGTACGTATGCTTTATTTTGGCCATATGTTGTTATGACTTTATTTTCATGTCAGGCTATCATCATGTTTAACTGTTTAAAACTTGTAAATGTTGACTTGTTTAATCAAATGGGAAGGGTAATACCTAGTGTAATTCATATTGGTTTGCCTAACCCACTGTTGGGCGCCATCGCGACCTAAATTAGGTTTTAGGTCGTGACATAGACAAAAACCCTAGATTTTAGGGTAAATAAAATCGATCGATAATAATAGTAAAAGACTATAAGAAACAGAAAATATTAAGGGAGAAATACCAAAACAAACACAAAATTGCTTCAGATCTAAAGAGACCTAAATGGATTCAACCAGAAAATAGCCAGAAGCGAATCAAATCTGGTATGAACCAGATATTTGATATCCTAAAAGTACAAAAATATTCGTACTCACAGGTTTTAGTATGAACATAGACGGATTAATCTAGAAATGATAAACTTTGAACCAAATCTGGTTCGAGTCTCTTGAGATTCACATCAAGTAACATAAAAATCATATAACCAGTAGAGAAATAAGGCCAGATAAGGCAGGGGATCAAAGGAAAATCCCATGAATCAAGAGGGAATGTGTGACGGCGGGGCTAGGGTTTGAGGGGGGTGAGAGAGAAGAGAAGAGAGGAGAGTAGGGGACGACAGGTTGTGGGAAATGAGGGTAGGGTTTGTCGCGCCCGCTTTTTCCCTCTCCTTTCGGATCAGTTAGGGTGTTTGAGATTATTGGGACAACTCATTTCCTTTTCGGATAAGGGATGTTAAGGATTTGAAGAGTCGCCACCTAACGAATTAAGGTGCGTTAGGGCACCTATTAAGGGTCACAATAACACTAATTGAATAGCCAGAGATTGGGTAAGGTATTGAAATTACTCCAAGGGGAAGGTGTTAGGCACCCCTCAAGTCCACAACTGTGGTTTCCGACCAAACAAACTTTGTGAATTTAAACAAGTAGCAAATAGGTAGTCAGAGTATACACATGTAAATAAATAGTGATTTGAAAGATTCGTAGTTTAAGCACACATATGTAAAGGATAGGGGAGTCCTAAGTTGTTTATCCTATAGTATTACATCAATGCAATGCCGGGTAATCACTCCTCAGTGAGGGGCTACATGTGGCATTAGCACATTGGTCATCATATCTATATCTACCCTTTATCCCACCCCGTTGCGGTTATTTAAGCGAGTGTTATTTAACAATCTCTATGTGTGTTGTTACCCGTCCCTTCCTTGTGGTCCTGGAAGAATTTAGGACCTCTAGATATGGGTAGTTCTAGACAAACCCCTAAGATTTTAAAAGGGTAAAATTCTAGGCGACAGGTAAGAACAAGTAGGACTTAACAAATAAGTGCAGGAAAAGCAGTTAAGAGGACCAAGTTTACCTCCACAGATAATGTACATAAGCAGCACGTCATACAAACAAGAGATAGTTTTATTAGACATGACCCTAAGACATGATATCTAAGTGAATATCATTGCACATAAATATGCAGATTTGTTTCCTAAGCTCAAAAGCAGGACCGTAATTAATTTTCCTACTGATTTTAAACTTGTTAGCCTTTAAACAGTAAACACAATCAAACAAAGATAGTTTACAGTTTTATAGGGATTAATTACCTAAGGCTTGCCTAGGCATGAGACTGTGCGGGATAACAGTTGTCAGAATTATTAGACAGTTCAGAGGTAGTTTTACCTAAGACATGATGTTCTAAGTGATGTAAATATGAGAATGCAGAGATTGTTACCAGTTTTATTAAAAGCAAACATGATATTTATACGTGAGACTGTTCTATTCCTTTTCATGAATCAATAGTTAAAACTAGGTGTGGTTAAGCAAATGCAAACGAAATCTTAGAGAATGGTATCTAATATGCAAAATGCAGAATTGTTGACGCACAATATCAGAACTCCTAAGGCATTGTTTCTAAATGCACAAAAGAGTTACAGAATTATTAAGACATGGTTCTGAATGCACAAGAGTAACAACTTTTATGTTAACGTTGTTTATTTTCCTAGGAGCAGGATTTCTAAGTGATAGACATAAAACATGGATGAGATGCTGAAACAGTAGACATGAGATCCTAGAGACATGATATCTAGTGTATGTTTGGAATGAATATGTTGGTCCTAAAACAGGGATTCTAATGCAAATATAAGTAATATAAAACCTAGGACATGCTTTCTACCCCAATGATATTAATAGAATTATCTAACTACCCTCCCCATTTTCACTAGCCATCACCAATGTTCATTTATAAATAATTATTACAGACCAATTGAATAAATTACATAAATATATAAAGGAAAAGAAGAAGTTAAGCTATAGGGAGCCTGAAGTAGGCCCAAGTTTACCAGATCTTCCATAACTTCAAGTGCCAAAGCTATAACCAGTCACATGTCTGGGTGTGTCAGAGTTCCCTAAGGACCTCAAGGATCCCGGGCAGTGCTCACACCGAGATTTCGTAACCAGAACTGAGTAAGTGCAGTGTGGAAGAGCCAGCCCCAGTTCATCATAGTTCAGAGGGATCTCACAGGAATCCCAAGGCAGTCACACACTGGAGGGGTAGAACCTAAGGGCCTAGGAGTAGAGTGAGAGTGCTTGACATAGTTTTGAAAATGTTTTGATATGAAAATAGTTTGAAAAGAACTCAGTTGAAGTTTTATACAAAATATAAGAGGTGTTTAGTAGTGAAATAAGTTAGGTAAGAATATTGTAAACACTTAAGAAACCAAACAAACAGCAAGGTAACTCAAAACAAACAGGACCAGAATCACTTCAGACGACAGTCTTTCACATAGGGGCAATGGGAGTTTGGGGACACATAGAACATATATAGTGAACACATAACAAATAGAGACATAGAAGTTATTGTAGGGGATTCATGAAATTAGGGGATTGTAACGACCCGACCGGTTGTTTTGCATATTCAGACCCTGTTCCGCTAAATGAAACTTCCCATAGCGGCTTATTGTGATTTATGACTTGCAGGGTCGGGTGGTACGGGATTTGGAAGTGTTTAGAGCAGTATAGGAACACTTAGTTCCTTAAGGTTGGCCTTTTTGGCCAAGTTTGACTTTGGTCAAAGTTTTGTGAAAACGACCTCGAAATTGAGTTTTGACAGTTCCGGTAGATTTGTATAATAATTTCATACTTGGACGTATGTTCGGAATGGGTTTTGGATGACCCGGGGGCATTTCAACGCCCAATATAAAAATAGGAGTTTTCTTAAGTTCATAATTTGGTTTGGAACGTGCTTTTGTATTATCGAGATCCGAACAGAATTCCGAGACCGGGAATAGTTCTGTTATGTCATTTATGACTTGCCTATAAAATATGGTGTCATTCCGAGTAGTATAGGTCATTTCGGCGCATTGATATCGAATTCAACAACATGAAGTTCTTAAGTTTTGATTCTAGGGGTTTTGAGGGATGATTCTGAGTTTTAGCATAGTTTTGAGAGTTTCGAAGGCTCGAGCGAGTCCGTATTATTATTTAGGACTTGTTGGTATGTTTGGACGGGGGCTCGGGTGGGCCCAAGTACCTCTCGGGCACCAAACGAGGCCAAAAACAAGCTGCAATAGTTGCTGGTGCACCTGATCTGGTGTGACCGCAGGTGCGGTTGCCCAGACGCAGGTGTGGGGCCGTTTCTGCGGTCCCAGTCTCGCAGGTGCGATCCTAGGTGCGGGCCATTTCCCGCAGGTGCGGAGCCGCGGGTGCGGACTCCTGCACGCAGGTGCGAGCCCAGGCCCTTGTCCCATTTTCCTCAGGTGTGAGCTAATGCTCGTAGGTACGAGACCGCAGGTGCGGTCCTTGAACCGCAGGTGCGGAACCATTGTTAGGCAGTGTGTTTCTTTAAAACACGGGATTTTGTTCATTTTCTTCATTTTCTTTCCATCATTGTCGACCTAGGAAGCTTGGAAAAGAGCCAATTCACCTAGCTACTGAAGAGGTAAGTAAATTCTACCCTAGTATTAGCTTAATACATGAATTACTAGTTAAATTAACTACTTAATTAGTGAAAATCAAGGAATTGGGTAGTAACCTAAGGCTTTCGAGAATTTGAGAATCGTGAATTGGCTATGAAATCAAGTAAAAATCATCTATTAATGTTCCTTAGGTTATGGGTGAGTGTTTCTTTCGAGAATTTTCGGAATTTGAGCGTGCAGGCCCGGGGGGTGAATTTTGGGATTTCTTCAAGAATGATGAATTGACTAAATAGATAGGAGAATTCCATGCTTTGAGTATAATTTGATATATTTACGTAACGTTTGATTAGTTTCGAGTCCTTGGGAAATGAATTCAGAGTTTCAGGCGCATTCTTGAGCCGGGGAGTAGATTCGTCACGAGGTGAGTCTCCTTTCTTACCTTGTAATAGGGAATTGTCCCCATAGGTGATTTAAATGCTATGTGTAATGTTTGTGGGGGGCTACGTACGTACCAAGTGACAAGAGTCTGTACGTAGTGGCTATTATTGCTATGTCTGGGTAGTTAGGCCTACATCATGCCTTGTATTCTTCCTTGTAATGAATTATATGTGATGAACTCATGTTATATGTAGTATTGTTTCCCTGAGGTTTATGGAATTGGATAGTTGGGAGGAATTTTTTACGGAAATTAAATTGTTAAGGATTATTGTGTGTGCATGTGACCGCTTCGCAATTTACATTTCGCGAGCGGAGTGTGATTTCCCCTACTCTCATGGGAGCGGGTTGTACGCCTCGGCGGATTGAAAGATGCACTTATGGTTCGGGCCATTCGACCCTAGGCAGTACATAGGTATGACTAATTATGGCAAGGATGCACTTATAGTTCGGGTTGTTCGACCCTCGGTAGTGCACATAGATGATTAGTTTATGGCTCAGGCCTGTTGTCCTTATCCCGTATGCGTTTGATAAATTGTTATTGATTTCATGGATATTTATTTGACAGATTATTTGGGGAAGAATGAAGGAGTAATTGTTTATTTGCTTCCAGTACTTACTCGAATTTCAGTTCCTTATATTTGCTGCTTTATTGCCTTTACATGCCTATTGCTTTCATCATATCCTGTCATATTATATTATTGGACCTTAGTGAGTGTCAAGTCGACCTCTCGTCACTACTTCTTTGAGATTAGACGGGATACTCATTGGGTACATATTTATTTATGTACTCATGCTACGCTTCTGTACTAAATTGTAAAGATTCTGAGGCTGGTGCATCTGGTTATCAGACCGGAGCTAGATTTTGATTAGAGTTGGACCTGACTTAACGGTGAGCTGCTTCTCCTGACGATCCTCGGCAGCACCATGGAGTTTCTTTTGCTTATTTCCCGTCTATTTCTTTCAGACAGTGGTACTGTATACTATATCTTATGTATATCCTATTAGTATGCCCGTAGGACTTGTGTCACTAGTTCCTGGCACACACGTGGTAGCTATTATGGTTTATGGTCTTTATATATATTGGCTCATGCCTCTTACGACCACTTTTGGTTAAAAATTGGTTAATTACCCTTTTCGGTTAATGTTTTAAGCTTTAAACCTTGGTATATGTCGAGATGGTTAATCAAAAAGAAGGAAACCTTAGTAAATTGAGTGTTGGCTTGCCTGACCCCCGTTGTTGGGCACCATTACGACCTGAGTTAGGATTTTAGGTCGTGACAGGGATAGCTAATAATATATATAGATGTATGAACTCCATAACAGGCAGTGGAGGACATGATCAAGCATAGAATCAGAACAGCTTAGGGTAACAGATTACTTTGCAAACATGTGCATACAAGAAACTGAGTAGTAAGTAAACAAACATTCAGAAATAGAGTATAGTCAAATTGAGACAGACTACAAAGGGGATTAACATATTCATAAGCATGCTGATCCTAAGAGAGGTTAGGACATAACTAATATACTAAGTAAAACAAGTTAACCACTTGTTGAGAAGCAAACAATAAGCAGAAACAAATTAGTAAAATGATAAACTGAAGCAGTAGAGGAAACATATTGGTTTGAGAACTTGAATTTAGATCTCGACATACCAGTAAGGAGAATAGACACAAAGTGAAGAATAGGAGAGTGCAATAATTAGCCTTGGCTTGCAGCCGGCTAATTTCAGTAACAATAGCAAATAAGAATAGAAAGCAAGAAAGTTTTTGAGTGTATGAGAGTGTTATGAACTAATGAGTTCGTGTCTAGAAGACTTGTCAATGAGAGTAGAAAAGATCAATATATAGTAGTTTGAAAATTAGGTAAATAAGGTAAAAATCATATTGTTTAGTAATTATAGAACTCAGAATCAATTAAGAATAAAATCAGTCCAAGTCTCCCCTCAATTAAGGGAGTCATTTCAAACGGTAACAATAGGTAACAAATAAGGAAATAAATCATATATAGCTAGAGTATAACAACTAAAGAAATAATTCAAACACAGTAGGTACAAAATAAGAAATTAGGGCTAGGTACATAAGGTCTAATTAAGGAAACAACAGTAGGGATTAATTAACAATATAGTCAACCACACAATAAGGTAGGAAAATAATTTAAAGGTCGGTAATCAGTAAAGGATATCACCACAATAAATAAGTAAAGGGTATCAATCACAGGAAATCGGGGATTCAAATAAAATAGTACTGATTAAGGGAAATCAATATAAATTTCTGTGAATAAATGAAATAGACATAATATAAGTAGGAAGAAACAAAATCAGAAACCCAAATAAGCACAATATGGTAAAAATCACATAAACACGAAACATATTCATGAGAGACATATATTCAGACAAATCGAATTAACAAATCAGCAAAGACAAACTCAGAACCCAAGACTAAAGCCAAACAATTAGGGATTTTCAACATAACTTATTAGGGTTAAAAGGAAGTTTAAAAAATCGATTAAACGCGTAAGAATCAAGGAATAACACTAACGAAAATCGTTTTGAAGAAAGGTTTTAGAAACCCTGGTTTTGAAGATGAAGAGACACTTTTAAAAATCAGAAAGATTCTCATGATAAAAAGAGTAAAACAACTCAAATATCCTCAGATCTGTTACACATCTAAAGAGTCAAGAGATAAATTAGGGTTCTGAGAGAGATAACCTAGAGATAGAGAGATTCTGGCTTAGAAGCCATATATTTAGTGATAAAATGTGAAGATCTTACTCAATCGGGTCATGGTGGCCTGAGAACGACGAGCACAGGCCCAGGGGGTGTGAGTGAACAGCCACTAGTCCCTTGAGGATCTCAGGGTAGAAAGAGTTTCGTCCATGGGGAGGGAGCCATTAGGGCTAAGAGTGGTTGTGAACCACCATAATCAACGACGAGCAAGAAACGACTAGTGGAAGCCATGGTTAGGGAAGAGGGGGATTGAGATAGAATGACAGGAGTGACAGCGGGTGAGGATGAGAGAATGAGGGGGTTTGGGGTGGTCTTTAGGTTAAATTAAGAAAGGTTAAATCCGGGTCGTTGATGAAAATTGATCCACGACCAAAATCTAACCAGAACTTGGCCGGGTAGATTTAGGAATTGGGCTTGGGGTTTGGGTTGGTTTAATCATATGTTTTTGGACTGGTTTAATAGGGGTTGGTTAATTAATTTAGGTTAAAATTGAAATAGGGATGGGCGATTCGTTAAATACCAAGATAGTTTAATAAAAATAATTTTATAAAATATTTACTAATTATAAAAATGAATCATATGCATGAAAATAACTTTAAAATGATTACTTGGTATTTTGAAGATATAGAGGATTAATTTCCGGTAAGAAAATAGCACAAAATTATATGCATGGGTTATAATTGCAAAGTTATTGCAATTATAGCCAAAAGGTGTCAAATTGGCTATTTATGGACTAATTTAGCCTTAATAGGACCATAAACAATAAATTAAATCAAGAAAAGCTTTTGAAATCATTTGTGATGCAATTTTATAATTATTTATTGGAAATAAAATATTGGACAAATTAATAAAATTGTAGAATAATTATGGAGAAAGACCAATTGCTAGTAATGCATGACTTTGAAGGTATATATGAAATTTAAAATATTTTTGGGAAATATTTGGTATCAACAACTGCCCCTCTTTAACCGGAAAGAATGAAAGCGTTGTCAGGTAAATATATGATGGCCAATTTTGACCGAGAAAAACGGTTTGAGAGATTTAGGTCGCACCCTGGTTTCTGAGCTGCCTACATATCCCTGGTTATACACGAATCAGGCCGTATGTACTTCTGGATTCATCGGCGAAACATACCGGTGAAGTCATTGCAAGAACAGACGTAATATCTAGGGATGTGTGAATGAACGGTTTACGGGGAGATCGAGTTTGATATGGTTGGGAGAGCTGGAGCGGGATCGCTCATGCTGGGATAGTCGTTGCTTTCCTGGTTACCTGCAAACAAGAATACTACAAGCATATATTGTACGTAAATTCAAACATGATGCAGGTTCCCATTACACTATGAGAGTTGTCTTCGGACGATTAGGGGTGACGTCCTCATACCACGATGTCCTGGGCCATGAATTGTTTGATGAGAGATTCGCAGGACATGAAGATGGTGCCTCCAAACTATGACGCCTTTGGATAATGATATGCAAATTTGAGAGAGATCCTCGGGCCATGACATTGTGTCTTCCGGCTACGAGGATGATGTTGTTAGACTATGACGCCTTTGGACAAGTTGGCGATATTTCAGTCCATGAAATGCAATAACATGATGTTGACAAGACAAAGCTTAGTCTTGCGAATTGAAGGGCATAGCTTAGCCCGAAAAAGGAGCAAAGTAGATAATGCTTGAGAGACAGTGCTTAAGCTTGATGAAAAGTAATTTGGAGACAGATCTTAGCCTCATGCGGGTGCGGAGACATAACTTAGTCTTATGCAAATGAAGGAAGAGATTAGCCTTATGCAGAGGAAGGTAGAGATTAGCCTCATGTAGGTGGAGGCAGAACTTAGCCTCATGCAAGGGAAGGAATGGATTAGCCTTATGCGAGATGGCAGGCAGAGATTCGCCTCATGCAAGGGAAGGCATATATTAGTGATGATAGGTGAATTAAACTATAATTATGCCCCTAATGAACCACATTTTGTGTTGTTTTAATGTAAATAGTGATAACAAAATGCTCTGCTTAGTGTCTTTTGTGCTTTGCAGGTTACATGTCACGAGGAGAGGACATTTGAGCAAATTGGAGTCAACTATGGATATTTGAGGCCAATCACAGTGATATTCATGTATTGCACTGAACGTTAAGCGAGAAGAGAACTGAAGGCAGGTCCTGCCGCGAACGCGGTTCTGCCGCGGTTCTGTCGCGGTCCTACCGCGACCGCGGTTCAGGGACTAAAAGTGCAAACACGGGATTTTATTACCCCAAAACCCTATATAAGTGTTAGAATTCCACCCAAGAGGGGGGAGAGGAGTTTTTGAGCAGCAAATTGAGAGACTACTTCATTGTGGGAAGAAATTGGAACAATTAGACCTTCAAATCTGCTTTTTTCATCTCTTGCTTTGAGTAGTATGATTTCTATTGGGTTTTTGTCATATTTGAGCATGAGTGGCTAAACACCCATTGTTCTGGGGTTGTGATTAGCCATGAATATTGTGTTTCGACATTAATTTGACCTTGATTATAATTCTCTCAATATATGGTTGTTTCTTCAATTCTGTGTTTAATTGCTTAATTGTTTGGCCAGCATTTAGGTTCTATATACTATCTATGCTATGCTTGGGAAAGTCGTGTATAGATTAGAGAAGAGTTGAAGAGAGCGCGATCTTAACCCTCAAGGGGAGCGTACTTATGGCTAAGGATAGGAATATACCTAGTAACCGTGCTTAATTAGATATCGTAATCTTAATGCATTCTGATAGATTAATTTCATAGGAATATAGGCGTTAATCTATTGAGAATAAGAAAGTAGTGCTTCGGGAGAAGGCTATGAGAACAGCTATCGATTAATTAGCAACCATGAGTGAATTATATGAAATGGAGAATTAATTAGAATACAATACGAATGGTGAAACAATCACAACCCTAGAATATTTGTCTCTACTGAATACACATCAACATTTTCGTTACTTGATAATTAGTTAATTCCTAGAATTGTAGTCTAGCATAATTACACTATTTGATCTTATTTTGCCTTGGTTGAATAACAATTATAGTGAAGTAGTGAGTAGTTTATACAAGTCTCTCTGGGTTCGACAATTCAATTTATCATTATATTACTTGTACGACCACATATACTTGCGTGTGCGTTTAGGAGAAACAAGTTTTTGGCACCGTTGTCGGGGACTTGACAATAGACTACTTTCTAGTTTTTACTTTAATTGTTTATTAAATCTAGTTTAACGTTACTTGATCATTGTTCTAATCTCAAGAACTCTAATTTAATGCGAAGGGTCAGAAGCCAAGAAAGACTTGACGGATTTGACCCCGAACCTGAGAGGACATATCACAGGAGGTTAAGGGAAGAAAGGGATACGAAAAATATTCAGAAGTTTGTTCAATTTCCTGTGATTATGGAAGAGGAACAACACATGGCGGTTCAGGAGGTAGCAATGCCCAGTATTGCTAATGTTACCTCCACTATCGTGAATCCCAGAATCACTGGGCACTTTGAGCTAAAGCAGAGCATGATCCGGCTACTTCATGCAAATGGGCAGTTTAAGGGTTTCCACATGAGGATCCTCAGCAGCACTTCTTGAACTTCTTGGAGATTAGTGATACTTATATCACTAACAGGGTTGCTCCAGATTATGTGAGGCTTACGCTTTTGCCATTCTCTCTGTTGGGTGAAGCGAAGCGATGGCTAAAAGCATAACCAGCTAATTCCATTATATCATGGAATGATTTGGCAAGAAAATTTCTAGCAAGGTTCTTTCCCTCAAGCAAGACTGCGAAGATTAGAAGTGAGATAGTCTCCTTTAAACAGAAAGCATGCGAATCTTTATATTCAGCATGGGAAAGGTTCAAGGGGCTACTCAGAGACTGTCCTCAACACAATCAGACAAACGAGGTGTTGTTCCACACGTTCATCGAGGGACTCCATCCCCAAACAAAAATTGTGGTAGATGCAGGAGCTGGAGGTCAGGTATTGGAGAAGAATTATGATGAAATATTTGCTTTGTTGAATAAATTCTCCAAGAGCAATCCAGACTGGCAAGGTGAGATGGGAAGGAATGTGGTTCAAAAGTCACCAGGGGTTCTTGAATTAGACGTTGTCTCAGCATTGTCAGCTCAGATTGCGACATTGACTAACCAAGTCAATCAGATGACCCTGATCATTAATAAGCAACAATCTCAACCACTCCAATAAGTCCAGCCAGTACAACAGGTCCAAGTCTTTTGTGATGTTTGTGGAGAGGGTCACCCGAGTGACTCATGCCCAGCCAACCCAGAGTCTGTCTGCTATGTGGGAAATCAAAATAGAGAGCAAGCCAATCAATATGGGAACAATTATAATCCCAGCTGGAGAAACCACCCAAACTTCTCTTGGGGTGGAAATCAAGGCACTCAGAGTAATTACATGCCTCCAGTACCTCATGCACCTCAGCAGCATTACAAGCCACCTCATGCTGAGTAATCAGGTAGCCTAGAGGAAATTATGAAAAGAATGATGAACGACCAACTTGCTTTCAATCAGAAGATGATGGCAGATAACCAAACCCAGATGGTAGCAATGAGAAATTTAGAACGTCAAGTGGGTCAACTTGCTAGTTCCCAAAATACCTGACCAACAGGGGCCCTCCTAACTGACACTGAAGACAATCCTAAGGCTTCTGTCAATGTTGTATCAGTGAGGAATGGGAGGCAATTGGAAGAAGTGCAATCCGAGAAGAGAAAGCATGTAACTTTTAATGAGGAACCAGTTATTATTGAGTCAACATCTGCAAGTCCAAAAGAGGCGGAAAAGCCAGCTGATGAGGCGGTGGATGAGCAACCCCCACCAGTGGTTGCAAGGCCACCCCCTCCGTTCCCTCAAAGATTGCAAAAGGTGAAAGATAATGCCGCATACAAAAAGTTCCTTGAACTCTTGAAGCAGGTACAAATCAGCATTCCACTGGTAGATATTCTGCAGGAGGTGCCCAAATATGCCAAATACATCAAGGACATTGTGGCCCATAAAAGAAGGCTGACTGAGTATGAGACCGTGGCACTCACTAAGGAGTGTAGCTCAAGAATTCAGAGCAAGCTACCTCATAAGTTAAAGGATCCGGGTAGTTTTACTATCCAAATCTCAATTGGTAAGCATGCAGTTGGGTGAGCGTTGTGTGATCTTGGGGCAAGCATTAATATGATGCCACTATCTGTGTTCAGACAATTGGGGTTGGGTAAGCCGCGCCCAACAATAGTGATTTTACAGTTGGCTGACCGCTCCCTTGCTCATCTTGAGGGAGTGATCGAAGATGTACTGGTGCAAGTGGGATCTTTCATATTCCCAACTGATTTCATTATCCTAGATTATGAGCCTGATCAGGAAGTCTCATTTATTTTGGGGCGTCCCTTCTTGGCTACGGGCAGAGCTATCATCGATGTGTGTGAAGTAAAGATGACAATGCGGGTTGGTGATCGAGTGGAGGTGTTTAATGTCTATAAATCACTCAAATTAACAGTCCACTATGAAGAGTTATCCATGATTACTGTGGTGGAAAGCAAGGATACATCAGTGGTTCCCTACATGTGTCCTGTGGACCCTCTTGAGCAAGTTTTGGTGGGAGGTGAAGAAGATAGTGGAGATGAAACAAGGGGAAATATTGAGAATGCTCTTAAAGTATCCTGCAGTTACATCCACGGGCTAGGGAAATTCGAGGAGTTGAACAAGCCTGTCACTTTAACCCTTCCTAAGCCTTCTATTGAGGAAGATCCAAAGCTGGAACTTAAACCCCTTCCAGCACATTTGCGCTATGCTTATTTGGGAAACTCTTAAACATTTCCCGTGATCATCTCATCCAGCCTGACCAAGCCACAAGAAGAAAAATTGCTCAGAATACTTCGTGAGCACAAAAAGGCAATAGGGTGGACCATTGCAGATATAAAGGGAATCAGTCCCTTGTTTTGTATGCACAAAATCTTTATGGAGGAGGGACACCGCCCGAGTGTTGAGAATCAGATGAGGTTAAATCCCATCATGAAAGAAATGGTGAATAAAGAAGTCATAAAATTGTTGGATGCATGTATCATCTTCCCTATTTCTGACAGCAACTGGGTGAGCCCGGTTCAATATGTGCCCAAAAAGGGAGGGATGATCGTGATTGAGAATGAGAAGAATGAGCTGATTCCTAACTGCACTGTTACGGGATGGAGAGTTTGCATTGACTATCGAAGGCTCAACAAGGCAACCCGCAAAGATCACTTCCCTCTCCCCTTCATTGACCAAATGTTGGACAGATTAGTTGGACATGAGTATTATTGTTTTCTTGATGGGTACTCCGTATATAATCAAATTGTCATATGCCTAGAGGGTCAGGAGAAGACGACGTTTACTTGTCCTTATGGAACCTTCGCTTTCAAGCGAATGTCGTTCGGTCTTTGTAATGCACCAACCACCTTCCAGAGATGCATGATGGCTATTTTCACTGATATGGTGGAAAAATTCGTGGAGGTATTCATGGATGACTTTTCGGTCTTTGGGTCATCTTACGATAATTGTTTGACAAATCTAGGCATGGTGTTGGCCCTTTGTGAAAAAACAAATATGGTCTTAAATTGGGAGAAGTGCCACTTCATGGTGCAGGAAGGCATCGTTTTGGGTCATAGAGTGTCAAGGAGTGGCATCAAAGTTGATAAGGCAAAGGTGGAGGCAGTTGAAAAACTGCCTCCACCAATTTCTTGAAGGGTCCACCTTTGTGCAGGTTGCTGGAAAAAGATGTCAAGTTCAATTTTGATGAAGCCTGCCTGAAGTCATTTGAGGAGCTTAAGAAAAAGTTGGTGGATGTCCCCATAATTGTTGCACCTGATTGGGCCGAACCATTTGAACTCAAGTGTGATGCAAGTGACCATGCAGTGGGGGCAATGCTCGGCCAGAGGAGAGACAAGGTGTCTTACTCCATTTACTATGCGGGTAAGACCCTTGATTCTACACAGCAGAATTACACCACCACTGAAAAGGAGCTGCTAGCTGTGGTGTGGGCCTTTGAAAAATTTTGGGCGTACTTGGTGGGAACAAAAGTCATAGTCCACACAGATCATGCAGCAATCCGGTATCTATTTACAAAGAAGGAATCCAAAGCTAGATTGATGCGCTGGGTGTTATTGTTGCAGGAATTTGATGTGGAGATACGAGACCGTAAGGGCACTGAAAACCAAGTAGCAGACCATCTATCAAGGCTGGAAAATCATGACCATGTGGAGGAGAGTGGAGAAATCAAAGAAGTATTTCCTGATGAGCAACTTTTTGCTATAACCCAAGACCCTCCTCCATGGTATGCTGACTTTGAGAATTATCTGGTGAGTGGGGTACTTTCCCCGAAAATGGAATCTGAGGAAAGGGAGAGGTTCTTACGTGATGTGAAGTCTTACTACTGGGATGAGCCATACTTGTACAAAGAATGTGGTGACCAGTTGATAAGGAGATGTATTCCTGACAAAGAGGTGGAACTCGTGTTGTATGATTGTCATGCCAAAGTGCTACAATCTGGGTTCTTTTGGCCAACTCTATTCAAGGACGCCCACGCGTTTGTTAAAAAGTGTGACCAGTGCCAGAGAACGGGAACGATCACGAGGAAGCATGAGATGCCCTTGAACAATATCCTGGAGGTAGAGATTTTTGATGTGTGGGGGATAGATTTTATGGGTCAATTCCCAACATCCATAGGTAACAAATACATTCTACTAGCAGTTGACTACGTGTCGAAGTGGGTGGAGGCAATTGCATTGCCAACAAATGATGCCATGGTTGTAGCTGCGTTTGTGAAAAAGAACATATTCTCGAGATATGGGACTCTACGTGCCTTGATTAGTGATGAAGGAACACATTTTTTCAATCGGTTGTTGAATAACCTGTTAGCTAAATATGGAGCCCGTCATCGAGTTGCGACGTCATACCACCCTCAAACAAGTGGACAAGTTGAGGTCTCCAACAGAGAAATAAAGAAAATATTGGAGAAAACGGTGAGCGTGAACAGGAAAGATTGGGCTGCAAAGCTAGATGATGCCTTATGGGCATATAGAACAGCTTACAAAACGCCAATTGGGGAATCCCCGTACAAGTTGGTCTATGGGAAGGCGTGTCACTTGCCCGTTGAACTCGAACATAAAGCATATTGGGCCATCAAAAAGCTAAACATGAACCTTGAATCCGCGGGTGAGAAAAGATTGCTTCAGTTGGATGTATTAGATGAGTTCAGGCTACACTCATATGAATATGCCAAACTTTACAAAGAGAAGACCAAGAGATGGCATGACAAGCACATTAAACCACGACAATTTGAGCCAGGCCAACAGGTATTGTTATTCAATTCTAGGCTACGATTGTTTCCTAGAAAGCTGAAATCGATATGGTCTGGCCCGTTTGAAGTAGTAAGAGTCACTCCTTATGGTGCGCTTGAGCTACGAGCTATACATAGTGAAAGAACATTTTTGGTGAATGGTCATAGAGTTAAGAACTATTGGGGTGGTGCCATGAATCGTGAGAAGACCAAGGTCGTGCTCGCCGATTAGTGGAGCAAAATTCTGCGTCGTGCCGCGACGTTAAATCAGGCACTTCGTGGGAGGTAACCCATGGTAGTAGTATTTTCTTAACATGATTTTTTTTGGTGTGCAGGACAGTTGTGGAGAGTGCTGAGCAAAAGCCTGGGGCATAGCAAAAACCTGGTAAGGTGAAAACGAGGTTAAAACTAAGTAAATTGCACAACCAAGCTGAAAGGCCTCGGAAGACCGTCACCGCGGTGCGACCGCGGTAAAAGTGCCTCTCTTAACCGCGGTAGACCGCGGCACGACTGCGGAAAAATAGCCTCTATGAATCGCGGCAAACTGTGGCACGACCGCGGCGAAATAGCCTCTCTAAACCTCACCACGGCCGCGGTCGACCGCGGCATGACCTTGGTGAGATCTGTCACGCCCAGGTATCATGGCCTCCCGTAAGCACAGATACACTGCTAGCACATCAGCACCAACCTGGGACGCAACCCGTTTTGGATACCAAGAGGCAGAAGACCGGTTCAACGCTAAGGCTGCCAAGAATTGTGTCGTGGAAGTGCCAATAGACCGTGCAGCCTTGCAATCTAAAAACCCTGCCATGTATGAGGAGATCCGAAGGCGAGGGTTGGACTTCTTATTTGAGGAGCCAGAGACTACGAACATAATGACGGTCCGGGAGTTCTATGCAAACTTCCCGGAACATATGCTCTGATCACTCACGGTTCAGGGAAAAGTGGTGGATGCCTCCGTGGAGGCAATTCATCGGGTCTACAGGATACCACGGTTCACCAGTGAAGTCGATTACTACCGGGCCTACCAATCTCCGGCGGTAAATTGGAACATGCTGATTGAATCTATCTGTCTGGGTGGGCAGCCTACTTGGGTGAAGGAAAACATAACTCTCCATTCTAATTCTTTCACATTGGAGGCCAAGTGCTGGTTCACCGTGATTTGTAGTCGTTTCTTGCCCTCCAGCAATACGACTGATTTGAATGGACCGCGGGCTGTGATGGTGTGGTGCTTCGTCAATGGGATGGACTTTGATGTCGCCCAGGTGATTGGGGATGAAATGATGATCAGGTCCCCATTACTGACTAAAGGGTTCTACTTTCCCTCCCTGGTCACGAGGTATTGCAGATTGGCGGATGTGCCCGAACAGCCCGATGACGGGAATTTGCCGAAGAAGGCTTCCTTCAGAGCAGCAAAGATAAATGTGGGCAAGGACGTTGCAGTGCCCATAGATATTGATGATGATGATGCGGCCCCACCCCCTGCTGCACCACCACGAAGGTCCCATGCTGGGGCAGGACCCTCTTGGTCCCAGTCTGGCGCCGGAAGGTCTACCTTGGAGGAGGATGTGGCTCTTTTGCGCACCTCCATAGATAGACTTCACGTCCGGTTGGATGCGATGTCCACGCGGCAGGCTAAATCGGAGATCAGATTCATGGCGTGGTTCTGTGCCATTGGAAGAGCCTGCAATGTGGACCCAGCCTCAATTTCTGACTCCGACAAAGCTCCAGGGAAGTTTCCTTACCCCCTTGTACATTATTGTCCTTTGTCCTAAGGGCATGCCATATTCTTATGTGTGGAGTGGGAGACTTGTTTGTGTTTGTTGTATAGTTTTATAGGTTAATTGATTTGTGTATATACTGTTTTAGTTTTGTTTTGTTTCATCGTCTTGGCCCGAAGATGGACACCTTTCGACGGGTCTCTTACGGTCTTAAGTCGAACACAAAAAAAAAATTAGGAGACTCTTCCTGATGACATAGCACTTAGACAGTCTTCTTGAGGGAAGTAGTCTAAAGAAAAGACCAAAAAGATTGTTTATTTTCTTTTTAGGTAGTGTAGCAATTCCCCCTTGGTTTTTCTTTTGACCACGGTTCTTTTCCAAGGGTTTAGTCTGAACCGGGTTAGGTAGATTTCTTTGTAATAGTTAGTAGGACTCTCTTGGTCTTAAAGTTTAAAGGCAAGAATGCACCCTGCAGTGTACACACCTGAAAACAATCAAAACAAACCCAAGGGTGCGACGCTTAGGCTCACTTGTAGACTCTTGTATTATGCCTTAAATTTGCACGCTGTGCCTAACTTGAATACACACTTGAGTGTGTTGATGAACCGATTGGGAATGGATTACGTGCCATGTGTCTGTAAGTGATTAAGTTTTATTCTATGTCTGCATATGATACCTAGAACTTGCCCTATGTGTGTACGAAGCGAAATAGAAGTTTGTTTGGTCTTAGAAAGGACATAGGCACTTCTTTATCAAGCCTACATAAATATATATATCCACCTGTAAATAATGTACCATAGTTAACCCCGTTGAGCTTAAAGCCTGTTTCTTTGATAACCATGTAACGACCAATATCCAGGTGTTTGAATAGCTCGATTGTTTGAACCCTGTACCCCTTATGAGCACTTGAATTGTTAGAAAATATATAAAAGTCTAAGTGTGGGGTGGTGGTGTGGTCGGGGAGGGTTTCATGGAAATAGAAAGAAAAGTGCAATAATATAAAAGAAGTGAAGCCACTTAAAAGGAAGGGGACAATGAACACACTTATCCTTGATATTGAGTGGCATGAAAAAGGTAGTTGCACCTGAGAAAAGTGGAGTGATTATGAAACAAAATGTGGAAAACAAGTGGCGGAGCAAGAAAATTGGGCTTAAAGTGGAAGTAAATGTATTAAAAGTGCTTAGGGAGGTTAGTCACTATACTTAAATGTATCATACCCACCCCTTAGCCTACATTACAACCAAATAAAGACCTATTGATATTAGACTGAATGAACCCGATTAGTACAATATTACACTACGGGCAAGCTTATGGCGTATCTGTGTGACATGTGAATGTTCTTTGTTGAGAGTGAGTGAATTTTTTCCATCTAAAGTTCCTGTTTCTAATTTTATCATTGTGGAATTTCTCTCAATTGTGTGAGGTGAGGGCATGTAATTTCAGGAAGAAAAGGTAAGTTTTCACCTCTGTAAAGAGCACCTTGAGAAAGAAAAAGTGTGGCATTGCAAGTATAGTCTTCTTTTGAGGTGTGGTTGTTGCACAAGTTGGGGTGTTCCTGTAAAATGCTAGGTGTGGCAAAAAAGGGGGTAATTCTTAAGAGGATTAGGCCTTAGGGTGTGGTTTAGCTGCTCGAGGACGAGCAAAGGTTTAAGTGTGGGGTGTTGATGATAGGTGAAGAAAAGGTAAGTTTTCACCTCTGTTGTTTTAATGTAAATATTGATAACAAATTTCTCTGATTAGTATCTTTTGTGCTTTGCAGGTTACATGTCACGAGGAGAGGACATTGATGCAAATTGGAGTCAACGATGGAGATTTGAGGCCAAATATAGTGATATTCATGAATTGCACTGAACGTTAAGCGAGAAGAGAACTGAAGGCAGGTCCTGCCACGACCGCGGTGAATCGCTAGAACTTCAGGGACTAAAAGTGCAAACACAGGATTTTATTGCCCCAAAACCTTATATAAGTGTTAGAATTCCGCCCAAGAGGGGGGAGAGGAGTTTTTGAGCAGCAAATTGAGAGACTACTTCATTGTGGGAAGAAATTGGAACAATTAGACCTTCAATTCTTCGGTTTTTTCATCTCTTGCTTTGAGTAGTATGATTTATATTGGGTTTTTGTCATATTTGAGCATGAGTGGCTAAACACCCATTGTTCCGGGGTTGTCATTAGCCATGAATATTGTGTTTCGACATTAATTTGACCTTGATTATAATTCGCTCAATATATGGTTGTTTCTTCAATTATGTGTTTAATTGCTTAATTGTTTGGCCAGCAGTTAGGTTCTATATACTATTTATGCTATGCTTGGGAAAGTCGTGTATAGATTAGAGAAGAGTTGAAGAGAGCGCGATCTTAACCCTCAAGGTGAGCGGATTTGTGGCTAAGGATAGGAATATACCTAGTAACCGTGCTTAATTATATATCGTAATCTTAATGTATTCTGATAGATTAATTTCATAGGAATATAGGCGTTAATCCATTTAAAATAGGCGAGTAGTGCTTCGGGAGAAGCCTATGAGAACAGTTATCGATTAATTAGCAACCATGAGTGAATTATATGAAAGGGAGAATTAATTAGAATACAATACGAATGGTGAAACATTCACAACCCTAGAATATTTGTCTCTACCAAATACACATCAACATTTTTCGTTACTTGATAATTAGTTAACTCCTAGAATTGTAGTCTAGCATAATTACACTATTGGATCTTATTTTGCCTTGGTTGAATAACAATTATAGTGAAGTAGTGAGTAGTTTATACAAGTCTCTGTGGGTTCGACAATCTGATTTATCATTATATTACTTGTACGACCACGTATACTTGCGTGTGCGTTTGAGAGCAACAAGCCTTATGCAATATGTAAGGCAGAGATTAGCCTCATGCAATATGAAGGCAGGGATTAGCCTTATGCAGATGTGGAGGCAGAGCTTAGCCTCATGCAAGATGAAGGCAGAGATTAGCCTTATGAAAGATGGAGGCTGAGCTTAGCCTCATGCAAGATGAAGGCAATGATTGGCCTTATGCAAGATGGAGGCAGAGATTAGCCTTATGCAAATATAGAGGTAGAGCTTCACCTCATGCAAGGGAAGGTAGAGATTAGCCTTATGCAGATGGAGGCATAGATTAGCCTCATGCAAAAAATAATAAATAGCAAATGGTAGTAGAGTTTCTTAGCTGGTAGCAGAGTTTGATATTGCGACCATTGTGAGAATTTTTACTACGAAGCACGTTTATTCTTTGTGATGACAGCAAATTTCGGCGATTGCAACTGTTTTGAGAATTGTGACTTAGAAGCGTGTTTATTCTTTGTTCCTGCATTCAAAGAAAAATCTTGAGTTCTGTGGATGGGGAAGGCTGGTTCGTGTTCCTGCCTGCTTTTCTTGACTCGTCCTTCTTGGTTTGATGATCCTGTTCAAGTTGTCGGGGTAGCATTTTCTAAACAATGCTATTTTACAAGCAAGCATGCATGATTTGGTAAAGACATAGTAAAATATATTTTAAGAAATTTAGATTAACTGATGAATGTGACACGGTCCGAAACATTGCAACCTCTCATGCTACGGAATTTTGAAGATCCTCCACAAAATTCTACCTCAGTTAGATGGGTTGACGTCTCTGACTGTTGCACATGCTGCGATCGGCTGAACTTTCTTCAAACTTTTGAGGTTCCTCCTAGAAATTCTGCCCCCGTTTCCAATTGCGGGGGGGGGGGGGGATTAGATTTTTATTGAATTGTGACCGAACTCATAGGGCTACCTACGTATCCCCTCTTAAACAGGAATCAGGTAAGGCGTAGTTCAATTTACATCATTTGAGAAAAGCATAAAGAATTACACATAGTATCGTTTGACTTCATATTAATTGATTGGCTTTGGCTAGACTTCTCCGTCTATTTCTGCAAGTATAAGAGCTCCTCTTGTTAATACACGACAAACCATATACGGGCCTTGCCAATTGGGATACAATTTGTAATGACCCGACCGATCGTTTTGAGCTCTAGTATGTCGTTCAGTATTTTGAGGTCACGAGAAGCTTCATTTCAGGTAGTATGACTCGTAGGCGTGGTCGGAGTTGAATTTATGGAAGTTCAGAGTCAATTTGGAAGAAAGTTTTCATTTCGGAAGCCTTAAGTTGGAAGAATTGACTAAGATTGGACTTTTACGTGAACGACCTCATAATTAGGATTTGAAGGTTCCATCAGGTTTGTATGATTATTTCGGACTTGGGCGTATGTTCGGATGGGGATAAGGATAATCCGGGAGTGTTTCGACGTATATTCTGGAAGTCAGCATTTTAGAAGAAATTTTCATAAGTATGGGTGTAAGTGCATTTCAGTGATATTGATGCCTGTTTGGGATTCCGAGTCTTGGAATAACTCTGTATGGTGATTCTGGAGTTGGGAGCGCGATCGGAAGTGAATTTGGATATATGTAGGTTATTTTGAGGTCATTTGGCTAAAGATAGAAATTTGAAGGTTTTTGAGAAATCCGACCGGAAGTGGAAATTTTGATATCGGTATTGGAATGCGATTCCGAAAGTTGTAGAAGGTCCGTGATGTTAAATATGACTTGCTTGCAAAATTTGGGGTCAATCGGACGTGATTTGATAGGTTTCGACATCAGATGTAGAAGTTTGAAATTTCAAAGTTCATAAAAACTTGAATTGGAGTGCGATTCATTGTTTTGATGTTATTTGATGTGATTTCAGGCTTCGAGCAAGTCCGCATTATATTTTGGGACAGGTTTGTGTAATTAGACGGGGGCCTCGGGTGGATTCCGTGTGGTTAACGGATCAAATTCGAAATTTGAGGAAGAACTGAGGTTGCTGTCATCTGGTGCGGCCGCATCTACGAGGTTCTTGCCACAGGTGCGGCGTCGCCTGTCGCAAGAGCGGAAAAGGGGAGGCTGGGCTGAAGGCCGCAGGTGCAAGGATATTTCCGCACCCGCGAAAGTGTAGATGCGGTTAAGGGAGCACAGGTGCGGTGCCAGGCGGGGAAAGAGGAGATCGCAGGTGCGGAGGATGGGCTTTTTCACCGCATGTGCGAAAAGGCTGGAGGCAGTATGGTGTTTTAAAACGGGAAATTTTCCATTTCCTTCATTTCTCTCATTTGGTTTGGGCAATTTTGGAGTGCTCAAGGAGGGATTTTCTTCAAGGATCACAAGGTTAGTTATTCCAACTCATTTAAAGTTAAATACATGGTTTAGGTACAGATTTAAGTGTGGGAAATTGTGGGAATTTAGGGGTTTTGAAGAAAGACCTAGAATTTGTAATTTGGAATTTTAACCATGAATTTGAGCATGAAAGTTAGAGTAAATTATATATTTGAGTTAGTAAAGCTACGGGTAGAGTTTATCTTCGGGAAATTTCGAAATCCGGGCACATGGGCCCGAGGGCATTTTGGTCAATTCTTCGAGCGGAGTTAGGAATTTACATAATTTAAATGGTTATACGTATTTGTAAGGACTCATAAAATTTCTTAACTAAAAATGATGCCCGGTTAGATCCCTATGTTGTTATGCGGCCCATGATTGAAAAGTACCCCAGGATTTAAAAGATAAAATAAAATTCCAGAATTGCGCGGATCTGCGGTCCACTATGCGATCGCAGATCAGGTATGCAGACCGCATAGTGATCGCATACCTGGACTGTTGCTGTCCATTTTGAGGACAACTATGCGGCCCAAGATGCGATCACAATTTTGAAATGCAGACCGCATAGTTGTCGCATTCTTGTACCTTTATTTTTATGGAGGAGGTTATGCGACGCATTATGCAATCGCATAACAAGTATGAGGACCGCATAGTGGTCGCATACATGGGCAGTTTGTTTCCCATTTTGGCCCAACTGAGGGACACTTATGCGACGGGAATGCGGACCGCATAGAAGGAATACGATCGCATTCCTGACCGTATTTCCTGTGCCGGGGCTCCTAATTTCTAATTTCAAGACCCGCCCCCAGCTTAATAAAATGCCCATCCCCTTCATTTTAACGACTATCTTATTAGAATAGAGAGAAGGGAGAGTGAGTTCTAGTGAGAGAAAGCCACCACCTTCACCAATTTGATTCTTCATCACCACTCGGGCCTGGAAATTGATCGAGTAGGATACTATTTTCTTCCCCTCAAGAGGTAAACCTCCACCCTATTAACCTTAATTCTCAGTTATTATTAAAAAGAAGCATAGGTAGATTAGTTCATGAAGATGAGGGTTAAGAGACTTGCATGCATGTAATTAATTTTCCATAACCAAGTAAAAGAAAGTAGATTAGAGTAATCTTTCACTAAAAAGGGATCATGCAATCTAAAGGAACACATAGCGTTTGATAAAATGCCCAAATGAGTTCAAGGCATGTTCATGATTACTAATTCTAAGTTTAAATGTGTCACATTGTGAATTGGATTGAAGGTGCTAGAAGGTCCGGTGACATGCGATAGAAATTAAGGAAAATCCCAACTCGAGCTATGTATGGCTAACTTTATTCTTTGTAGACTCGCCTTGTTGGTGTCCGAGCATTCGGTATGAGTTCCTGGATTATGCATATGTGAATTGATTGTTCTAATGTATTGATACGTAAGATTTTATTCTCTTATTGTCCTAGTTGATTTCCCATGCCACCATGCTATGTGAGATTGTGAAAAGGGTGATTCCCTGTGCTTACTCTATCATGTGCAAAACTCGTTATGTGCTTGAACACCTCGGTATGAAAGGTTGTGCTACCAAACAAAAGAAATGATAACGAATCCAATTGTTGAATGTATCTAAGTGCTAAATGTTGTGTAGTAAATAATGGATAGGAAATGTGGATTTAATTAATTGAGCTATATGTTGATGGCATACCGCATTTGACTCACTGTTTGGTAAAGATTTCCATGGCCTTGATTTCATATGGTTATTTGGTTGTTATGAATGAATGTACTTGATGATGAGAATATTTGTGATTGAATTGTTGGTTGATTTTCCTACAAATGATGGGAAGTAAAAGTTGACTGATTTTATTAAGCTAAATGATTATGACATACCGTACATGACTTACTGTTTGGTAAAGACTATTGTGAACACATGCTGGTTTGGTTGGTATGAAATTATACTCTTGATGATATGAAGCCTTGTGATTGAATTGTGGGTTGTTGTTGTTGCTATGAAATGTGATTGTCCGGTGGTATCGGGTTGCACGCCACAACAGGTGAAATAAGGATGATATATTGAGAAGTAATAAGGGTGGAATGTGATTGTACGGTGGGATCGAGTTGCACGCCGCAACAGAAGAAATAAGGGTGGAATGATAAGAAGAAATAAGGGTGGAATATGATTATAAGGTGGGATCGGGTTGCGCGCTTCAATAGGAGAACAATAGAAATAAGAAACTGTGAAACTCTCATGTGTGTTTTCTGTATCTCTGTGCAGTATCTGTTTGGTTTCTCTGGCTGTCTTTTATTTGTGCACTGTTTGATTTTACTTAGAGTAAAGTTTGTTCATACATACTAGTACTATTCAATGGTACTAACGTCCCTTTTGCCGGGGGCGCTACATCTTTTATATGGATGTAGGTGGTTCTATAGCAGGTAGCTCCGTCCGCTGATAGTGGTGCCTTCTCTTCATCCCTTCAGCAATTCTGGTGAGCCCCACTTCCTCTCGGGGCCATGTGTAGTCTATACCGTCTTCTTTTGTATATGTTGTGTCATTAAAGGTATAGTCGGGGCCTTGTTTCCGACAATTTTATGTAAAACTCATATTACTCTTAAAGGCTCTGTAGACACTGTGTAGGTTGTATATATCTATTTTGGGCAGTAGCTGCGTTCGGTCAAATTCGTGGTCCGTATTGGAAAAGTTGTATGTATATATATGTTTTTGGATTATCAAATGTTGAAAATTAAAAGAGGAAAATGAACTTATGATGTAAATCTTACTTTGATTATAATTTGCTATTTCATATGGAATAATGTATATTATAGACACGGGGTAACGCATTTGGCAGGAAAGGCAAACCAGGTCCGCTCGATCGGGATCATCCGGTTGGACGCCGGTCTCGTCCCTCGGTTTTGGGGCGTGACAAACTTTGTATCAGATCCTAAGGTTCTAAAGTGTCCTAGGATGTCTCGGAGCCGTGTCGAGTAGAGCCCTTCTTATCGGTGTGTTGTCGACCGCATCTATAATTAGGGGGCTACTTGGACATTTAGGAATTTGACCCTTCTTTGATACTCCAATCGTGCGATAGAGCTCAAGTTGGGGAGTTGATTTTCTCTCCAAGCCTTACTCTCAAAATGAGTAATCTTGATACCATAATCTGCGAGTTTGAATCCATGAGGAGGGATTGATCCCACCATTGAGTCTGGAGGAGATTGCCCAAAGGCTTGTTAAAAGAATGTAAGACGCACCTGCCTTAGAACCTGTACAATTAAGTACAGAAGTGTAGAAGGAGTACATAAACATATATGTACCCAGTGAGTATCCCATCTAATCTCGAAGAAGTAGTGACGAGAGGTAGACGTGATACTTACTAGGGCCAGCAACGAAATAACAAACTAATAAAGGGTAGGCAGGTATAACAATCGTAATAATCACAAGGGCATCAAATATCAAATATAAACTCGCTATAATCTTTCCACATCAGATATTACTAACATATGAAGTACTAAATCCCTTCTTTCAATGAAACGGTTCATATAATAACAACAAATTTCCAATCAATATAATAAGCACATAGTCCGCCGAAACGTACGGCCGAAGCGTAGCATAAATAAATGTGCACTGCCGAGGGTCGAACGGCTCGAACCGTAGATGCATCTATTACCCTGCTCACAAATCAATCATGCAACGTGGATTACATAATGATAAGGCTACCCCGCTCACAAATCATACATGTGTCACGGGTGCTCATATATATACACAGAATTATCAGAAGTCTCATGCATGGAACAGAGAATATACTTGAAAATAGGGACTTAAGTGTTGAAATTCAAACCATGGATTCCTAGTATATTCATGCTAAATTCAGAGTAATACACAACTCAAAGCACATTTAGGAATACATGTAAGGCATATAAAAGCATGCTCGTAGGTCCTAAAACTACCCGACATAACAATAATGGTCTCTACGCACGGACTCTCGTCACTTGGTACGTATGTAGCCTGCACAATCATAAGCACATAGCATTTAGATCACCTATGGAGACAATTCCCTCTTACAAGGTTAGAAAGGAGACTCACCTTGTGTCGAATCTACTCCCCGGACCAAGAACGCGCCCGAAACTACAAACTCGCCTCTCGAGGACTCGAAATTAATCAATCGATAGGAAAATATATCAAATTATACTCAAAACATGAAATCCTCCTACTAATTTAGTCAATTCACTATTCTTGAAGAAATACCAAAATCCGCCCCCAGGCTCGCACGCTCGGATTCCAAATATTCTCGAAGAAAACACTCACCCATATACTAAGGATCGTTAATATATTATTTTTACTTGATTTCATGGCTAATTCACCGGTAATTCCCTAAATTTCCAAAGGTTCTAGGTTACTACCCCAAATTCTTAATTTCACTAATTTTGTATTAAATTTAATTAGTAATCCATGTATTAATCTAACTCTAGGGTATAATTTACTTAACTTATTAGTACCTAGGTCGTAGAGTGTTCTTCCCAAGCTCCCACGTCTTCAATGGAGGTGAGAAATGAAGAAAATGAAAGAAATCCCGAGTTTTTAAAAGAACGCACTGTCTATAGTGTTTTCGCACCTGCGGCTCAAGGACCGCACCTGTGGTCTCGCACCTGCGGAAATGGGACAAGGGGCAAATTCTTGAACTTGCAGAGTGGAGCCCGCACCTGCGGCTCCGCTCCTGCGGAAGGTCTTTCGCACCTGCGACTGGGCAACCGCACCTGTGGTCACACCAGATCAGGTGCACCAGCAGTTGCATCAGCTGGCTTTTAGCCCCGTTTAGTGCCCGAGAGGCACCTGGGCCCACCCAAGCCACCGTCCAAATATACCAACAAGTACCA
The DNA here is from genome assembly GCA_005239495.1 of Nicotiana undulata. Taxonomy (NCBI): domain Eukaryota; kingdom Viridiplantae; phylum Streptophyta; class Magnoliopsida; order Solanales; family Solanaceae; genus Nicotiana; species Nicotiana undulata. The sequence goes on along the minus strand of ML270440.1, from coordinate 5,308 downwards.
AATCATAATAAAGACTCGCTCGAGCCTTCGGAACACTCAAAACAATGCTAAAACTCAAAATCACATCCTAAACCCCCTAAAATCATAACTTAAGAACTTCAAGTTCTTGATTTCGATAACAATGCACCGGACTGACTTATACTACTCGGAATGATACCAAATTTTGTAGGCATGTCCTAAATGACATAAAGGAACTATTCCTGGTCTTTGAATTCCATTCGGACCTCGATAACACAAAAATACGTTCCAACCCAATTTTCAAACTTAAGGAAATTTCTATTTCTATATTGGGCGCCGAAACGCTCCCGGGTCATCCAAAACCCATTCCGAACATACACCCACATCTGAAATCATCATACGAAGCTACTGGAACTGTTGGAACTATATTCTAATGTCGTTTACTGAAAATGTTGACCGAAGTAAAATTTGGCCAAAAGGGCCAACCTTAAGGAACTAAGTGCTCCAATACTGCTCTGAACACTTCTGAATCCTGAACCACCCATCCCCGCAATTCATAAATCATAATAAGCCACTATGGGAAGTTTTATTTAGGGGAACGGGGGCCGATAACACAAAACGACCGGTCGGGTCGTTACGTAACGGAATCGATTTGGACTTAGGAAAAATTCTGAAGTTGGTTTCTTCTGTTGTTCTCGCACCTGCAGTGAGGGAGTCTGCAGGTGCGACCTCGCAGAAACGAGGAAGGAGGTCGCAAATACCGTCTGAGGAATGAATACCATTGGTCGCAGATGCGGCTCCAGGACCACAGAAGTGGAACCGCATCTGCGAAGAGTGGAGCGCAGGTGTGGTGCTTGGGGATTAATGAAATTCTGCAGATGCGGAGCCCAGACGCATCTCTGGGACCGCAGGTGCGGCCTCATGAACCGCAGATGCGGAAATTGCTGGAAGATATAGGAAATTCGAGGATTTGAAATTTCATAACACAAAAAATTTCCTTAGTATGTTAAACTGTTTAACTTTAGATTAGAAAAGCATGCTTACATGTTTAATATTCAATTGCCTATTTGACACTCTGTGCGCCATGTTTAGCTAGATTACTGCTTTTCCTTAGCTGTGATTTGATGAACTGTATAAACTGATACCGTACCTGTCATTTTATCTTACATAGCATATTTAAATTTGGACTACAGACGTATTCCAGGAGATCTCCATGTACTCCATATTTAAATTGGGACTACAAACGTACTCTAGGAGATCCCGATGTATTGCATATTTATTTTGGGACTACGGACGTATATCGGGAGATCCCCCTGTACTGCATATTTATTTTGGCACTACAGACGTACTCCAGGAGATCCCCTTGTATTGCATAATCATTTGGAACTACGGGATGTTATCCTGGGAGATTCCTCCTTGTGTCTGCCTTGTTCTGAGCCGAGGGCTCCCTTGACTGTTAAGTTTTCGAGAATTTTTCTTTAAGTGTTTACTGTAGAATTTACTTATCTCTTTTACTATTTTAAATTGTTTATATTGATTCTAGTAGGGCCTTAACATGACCTCGTCACTACTTGACTGGGCTTAGGCTTGGCACTTACTAGGTACCAAATATGGTGTACTCATGCCCTTTCCTGCACATGTTTTTGTGTGCAGATCCAGGTGTGAGCTATCGGCCTTGCTTAGAGCTACAGTAGTTGTTAGAAGCTTGTGACGTTTTGTGACATTTCGGGTCATTGGGATGGATATTTTGTACATGCCGAGCAGCATCGTTATGTTATTCAAATTATGTCCTTATTTATCTATTGTGTTTTTAATTATGTTTTATCCACAAAAATTAGGCTTGCCAAGTAGTAGATACTAGGTGCCATCACGATACCTTTCAGAGGGTAAATTGGGTCGTGACAAGTTGGTATCAAAGCTCTAGGTTCATAGGGTCACAGGTCGCAAGTCGATTTAGTATAATCTCACGGATCGGTACGGAGACGTCAGTATCTATCTTCGGGAGGCTATGTAACTGTTAAGAACATTCATATTCTTTTGATTTCCTTGTCATGCGAGTTATTGACATCAAAATTCTAAAGTCTACCCTATTCTTTCTCACAGATGGTGAGGACCCATACCGGGAGGACTGACGACCAGGCACCCGAGCCCCCTGTCAAAGCCGCCAGAGGTAGGGCCTGGGTAGAGGATGGCACGCGGTGCAGTCCAAGCACCTACGAGGGCAGCGGTAGAGGAGCCCACAACATCTCCAGTTGGAGGGCTGGCACCGGAGATTCCTATTGCTACTCTAGCCTTTCAGGAGACTTTGGCTCAGTTTATGAGCATGTTCAGCACTCTGACTTAGGCTGGGATACATCCGATAGCCCCAGCCACATCTCAGTTCGAGGGAGGGGCATAGACTCCCGCAACCCGCACTCCTAAGCAGAAGGTCCAGGTTGATCAGGCCCTAGAGTACATTCCTCTAGCCTAGTGGTTCCGGCTCAGCATGAGGCCAAGGTAGCTGCTTCAGAGGCAGAGCAGTTCAGACTTGAGAGGTACAAGAAGTACCACTCAGCGGACTTGCTTCAGATGAAGCTCTGGGTTTTCTTGGGGAGTATCATCGTATTCTCCGCACCATGGGCATCGTGGGGTTTCTTTCACCGCTTTCCAACTGAGGGGAGCGACATATCAGTGGTGGCGTGCCTATGAGCTGAGTAGTTAGGACGAGGCAACCTCACTCACTTGTGTCACGCCACAAACCTGAAGAGGCGTGGCCGGCACCCGGTGCCATACTCGGCCCGAACGTACCACTCTGTAACTGTGAACTCTAGAGGAGTAACCCTCAACTTAGGCCGATGAGGCCATATTCTGAATCATTTAAAAATAACATCTTTCTCATATGAGAGGTAAACATACCCAAAAACTTATATATATATATATATATATATATATATATATATATATATATATAAAATCGTGCAGGACGATGAAGCTGCCATGATCATCTACTGCTATACAAAATATACAGGACTCGTCTACAAGCCTCTAGAGATAAGTGAATTGTACCATGGTTGGGACAGCGCCTTGGCCTACCCATCACATTTGTATATATAAAATTGTACTCCAAGGTCTAGACCTGGTAACTCCGAGGAAGTGGAGCTTACCAACAAAGTTGATGTTTGACTCTGTCTGCTGGGAGAGTATGTTTAACTGTCAATGAGGACCTACAGGCATGAACTGGAGCATCCCCGACAAAAGGGACGTCAGTACGAAATAATGTACCGAGTATGTAAGGAAACATAATAACTGAAAGTTGAAACTGAACTGATAATATAACAACTGAAAGTAACTAGGAGTCAATGACAATAAGAAGATATGCTTACCTGCTGATACTGACTCAACTCTCTCAATATAGTAAGTAAAATAGTTGCTCGGCCTTATAAGGCTCGGTATGTGCGACAGCTCTGTCATAGTAGGCTCGCTCATAGGCGCTCGGCCATACTAGGCTCTGTATCTCGACCATTCTGGGCTCGCTCATAGGCGCTCGGCCACAGTAGGCTCGGTATATAACTCACCATCTGATAAGAGGTTGCCCAATAGGGGCCTGCCAATCGATTATAACTTGATGGTGGTGAAAATACTGTAATACTGTATATATATATAGACTCTCTTCTCTTTTGGTTGATATAGTACAAAACGAAACTAAATATGAAGTCCCGATAAAGGAGAATGCTGTAACTTATGAGACTAGAAAAATGTACATAAATTCAGGAATATGAACTTTTCTTTATGTCTCATTATCAAACACATGTAGTTACTGGATTATGCCAAAATGAAGGAAAGGTTTAGCCATAACATACCTTATCACAATATTACCAATCACCAAGTTGAAATCGCATCTTTGCACCTTAATCTACAACAACGATAACAATACTATTATTAAGTTACGAAAGGTACAACTATCCCACAACGAACGACACACCTATTTTGTATTAAAATGGGCAACATCTACCCTATAATCCTTACTTCCTCCAAATTAAAGATAACACCAACAAGACTAGGTGCCGTCACGATACCTTTCGGAGGGTAAATTGGATCGTGACAAGTTGGTATCAGAGCTCTAGGTTCATCGGGTTACAAGTCACAAGCCTGTTTAGTAGAGTCTCGGGGATCGGTACGGAGACGTCGGTATCTATCTTTGGGGGGCTATGTAACTATTAAGAACAATCATATTCCTTCGATTTCCTTGTTGTGTGAGTTATTTACATCAAAATTCTAAAACTCTACTTTATTCTTTCTCACTGATGGTGAGGACCCGTACCGGGAGGACCAACGACCAGGCACCCGAGCCCCCTGTCAAAGCCGCCAGAGGTAGGGTCGGGGTAGAGGACAAGAATGCGGTGTAGCCCGAGCACCTGCGAGAGCAGCGACAAAGGAGCCCACAACATCTCCAGTTGGAGGGCTAGCACCAGAGATTCCTATTGCTACCCCATCCTTTCAGGAGACTTTGGCTCGTTTATGAGCATGTTCAGCACTCTGACTTAGGCTGGGCTACTTCCGATAGCCCCAGCCACATCTAAGGTCGAGGGAGGGCCACAGACTCCCACAGCCCGCACTCCTGAGGGTCCAGGTTGATCAGGCCCCAGAGTACATTCCTATACCCCAGTGGTTCCGGCTCAGCATGAGTCCAGGGTAGCTGCTTCTGAGGCAGAGCAGTTCAGACTTGAAAGGAACAAGAAGTATCACTCAACAGACTAGCTTCAGATGATGCTTTGGGTTTTCTTGAGGAGTGTCATCGTATTCTCCGCACCATGGGCATCGCGGAGACAAGTGGGGTTTCTTTCACCGCTTTCCAACTGAGGGGAGCGACATATCAGTGGTGGCGTGCCTATGAGATGAGTAGTCCGGACGAGGCAACCTCACTCACTTGTGCCACGCCCCAAACCTGAAGAGGCGTGGCAGGCACCCGGTGCCATACTCGTCCCGAACGTACCACTTTGTAACTGTGAACTCTAGAGGAGTAACCCTCAACTTAGGCCGATGAGGCCATATTCTGAATCATGTGAAAATAACATCTCTCTTATATGAAAGGTAAACATACCACCGCATGTGAAGCAAGACCTCGGCTGCTGAGAATACTGACCCTGGAATTAATCCTGTCGACCAGAATGACCACCCTGATAGCTCTGAATCGGCGGTGCACTGATGGAAGCTGCAGGTGCACTGCGAGATACCTGGAGTGCCGACTAATAAGGCCTAGGAGGATGGCCTCTGCCAAAGGAATCTTTGCCTCCAGATGAGGCGCCAGTGAAACGGCCGAAATGACGAGGTCTCTTGTCATACCCCTGACCACCACCCTGGGATAATACCA
>ML270438.1:0-11277 GCA_005239495.1 Nicotiana undulata | reverse complement strand
AGGGAGGGGATGATGCTATATTTGGGCTCATAACTTCACCCTGGTCCAGTAGTATAGATCATCTGTACAAACAACTAGGAAATACAAGAATACATAGAGAATGGGGGTATCTGCAGTAGGGCAGCAGAACAGGAAAGGTTGGAGGACAATTAACAAACAGCCCAGAACAAAATGGGTTGCTGTTTAGAGAAGGTGGGAGCAGGAAGGAGCAAAGGAAAAGAAGCAAGAGTAGGAAGTAACATATAATAAGAAGTTATAAGGCAGATGCAAGGAAGCTGAACAATAAAAAGGAGAATAAGGGGGATAGAAAAGATGGGTCACTGATAAAGCAAGATAGAACAAATAAGTGCAGCAAACAAACTTCAGACCTTAATGCACAAATCAGCTATGAGGAGGGCAGGAAGGTCTATATTTATACTAACAATGGGTTCTTTTTTGCATATATCATTAAAAGCATAATGTGGCACCCATTACAACCCTTACAGGTGCTTCAAGCACCTGGAGTAGGAAAAATGACATGCATATGGATGAAAAACACAGATTACAAACACACAGTAAATCACAGACTACTGAAATGGATAAAACAAAATTTCGAGGGATAATCAGTACCTGATGCGTGGATAACATGGAGAATTCAGAGCTTAAATCACACTGGAATTGGATCGAGCCTCAATTGCATGACTGTGAGGGAGAATACAGAAATGCATAATGAGTGGAATAACACCCACATTATGCAACGCTGTATTCACCCTATAAATCATGAAAATGCAGAAAATAAATCAGTGAGGAATTGGAAAATGACAAGACGCAGCAGAAAAGAAACAGATGAGCTCAGATCGAGGTACCTACTAGCTTGTCGGAGAAGAATTGAAACGGTCGCAGACATGAAAATAGAGCGGAAGCAGCCAGGGCAAAGGAGTGAGGAAAGACAAAAAATCAAAGAGATTAGGAAATGGAAAAAGATACCTACCAACAAAAATCAAAGTTTTGAGCTCAGCTTACCTGCTCATGGACTTGGAGTCGTGGTAGGTAGGAAACTGAAACAGCTAACAAACGGCAGAAATAAACGGTATAAGCTCAGATTGAGGCATTCACCAGGTCGTCGGAGCAGAATCGAGGCTGTCACAGCCATGGATGACCACCAAAGCGAGATGAAGAAGCTAGGGCAAGAGAGAGTCGGAATAGGAACTTGAGCTGGGACCTAAGGGAAATAAAAATGTCACTGGGTCTTTACCACTATAGTATCCGTAACTGGATATATGGGCCTATTTACGGGTCATTTGGTGATAGGCCCAGCTTCACGAGCAACAAAGAAATGGGCCAGTCTTGCAAGTCCAGACGTGGGTTCAGTGGAAATAGCCTAAGAAAGTTATTAATTGGAATGGGCTCATCAGTGGTTGGGCCTTGGACATTGAAGAGGCGTAATCTCGATGTCTATTTTGGGCTTTACATAGAATCAGCTTTAGTTATTCATAAAGTAGCTAGTATTATACTATGTGAGATCACTATTGGGCCTATAAGTTCAATTTTGATAGTAGGAGCTATGTCTTTATTCATGTTTTATAGTCCTATGGATATTAGGACAACATACTCTATCTGTTTTTAGTTTTATTATAAATAAAATCACTACTAGGCTAGGTGCCTAGTAGTAAAATTTACTTTAAAAAAACAAAAGAAAGAATTCAATTTATTTTTACAAAATAACCCTTATGTACATATCCCTAAAAAACTTTCTTACTCCTCACATTAAATAGTTAATTAAGGGTAGTTTAGTCATACCGGGTATTTTTGTACAGAATTTTGTATTTTCTTAATGGACGGCTAAAAGCAAATTGGTCACTTATTGTGGACCGGAGAGAGTAGTTATTTGATTGGAATTTTTTCATTTCTATACACTATTTAATACTTTATTACCCTTAATCTATATTTAATTAATTACCCGACATAAATAAATTTTGTTTACAAAATATATACAATTTTGTGCCTCCATTAGTTCAATTCTCTGGAGGTTGGCCAACTTTCAATTTTAAAACGACCTCGATTAGCAGTCCCACCCCAAATTATTCCAATAGGTCGTGGCTTCTCCCCATTTGGACTAGTCAAGAGAATGAGGCTACCACTGTCACCTTCAAGATCAAAAGTCTGCTGGTTCTCACCAACAACTAAAAAATTTGTAAAGAAACAAATTCCTTTTTCATCATTTATACTCCAGAGCAGCCATAATGTTCCCAGTTGTTAGACCGGATCTCCTTCCAACTTTCACCACTTGCCTACCAATGACGCTACAAATAGGATACTGTAGGTCTATTTTATTGACATCACCTATCTCCCCTATTCCTTTCAAAGATGTTGTTACATTCAACATGTCGAAATCTTCTGCAAATGGAATAAATGCTCCATCAGCTCGAACAAATGTTTCTGCAATATTCACAATGATGAGTATTGGAAAAATTCTTAATTTTTATCGGTTTTTAATATATAAGTCTTTCGGAAGAACACCCGGATTATTTCAATATAAACTCGTAATTGATAACATTTATCTATCTGATTTATACATAGTAAAAATAAATTTCATACAACTAATTATATATTATACAATTTATTTACAACTTTCACACATTATTTCTACCCAGTTAAATACAATTGCAATAACATACAAATTTTATACAAATTTTATACAATGTCTTTTGTATGTTTTGAATCTAATTTATACATAGTAAAAATAAATTTCATACAACTAATTATATATTATACAATTTATCTACAACTCATCTACAACTTATCTATAATTTTTTTACATTATTTCTATAATTTTTCTACAATTTCGTAAATAGAGTGCATATCACGTCTTCTTCTTCTTCTTCTTCTTCTTCGAGTTTCAATCTGAAATTCAGCCAAATCAAGTCTAATCTTCACCAAAACACCCTCAAAATTGAGATATAAACCCCTAACCATATTCTCATTTGTTTGCAACAACACCCAATCCAAACAAATAATGGTTTTTAAAAATCCAAATTCGAATTCAAAGCTTCAAAAAATTTTAATGGTTGTCAATGGTGGAATTGTTGCTCTCTTTTTCTTTGCTTTACATTACTGAAATTAGGGATTGAGAGATAAAGAAAGACATAGAGAGAATACCCAAATCTTTGCAACAACATCCAATTCAAATAAATAAAAAAATTTGGAAACCCAAATTCGAATTCAAAGTTTCAAAACTTTTTAACGGAGATATCTTTGTTAGGGCTGTTTTCTGAAGATATCTTCTTCTTCATTGAAAATCAAGTTTTGCAAAGATGTTAATGGAGGTAGGAACTTTGAAGAAGAGTAAGAATTTTGTCTGGTTTTTTAAGAATAGTTGCAAAAGGCGTTAATCGAGAATTTGTAATTTTTATGAAGAGAAAATTGTGGGTGAGCGCAGAAAAAATCGTGGGTGTGATACGTGGGTGAAGGGGTAGGATGTGGAGAGAGAAACGTGGGGGAGTGGGAATATACAATATAGTTAATTTAGGATACTAATTAATATCATTTTGTTTCCTTAAAATGTACATAAATGATAATTGAATATATAAAAAATAATTATATGAAAACTTAAGTAGGAAGGGTAATATAACTGTAAAAATTCTTATTTGATTTGTGTGGATTTCCACTGACGTTGGGTTCAACAAAATATGTCACTGAAGGCCCAAGCTTTAGCGAAAGTCTCGAAGAGGTACCCTGACATTTCCAATGAACTGGACCAACAAGTGGCCCAAAGTGAATTACACGGACCGAAGGCCATACTAATCTGATCAAATAATATTGAACTACAGCTAAGAAAAAGTTTGAAATTATATATATCGACAATGTAAATAAATTTTATATAATCAGCGTATTTAAATAATGATCAAGTATTATTTATTATATCTTTAAGTTACAGTTCCTTTTTTAATTCTCACAGTTACGTTAGATTATTTTAACTCGATAGTGGCTGTCCATGAGAAGTATATTTTTTTCTAATTTTATTTTACGCATTCTTAGAGCCCGTTTGGCCAAGCTGCTTATTTTAAAAAGTGCTTTATTTAAAAAGAAAGTTTATGTTTGGTCAATTCATTTAAGAAGACTTTTTGCAATATTTGGTAAATAAATTGTGTTTGGCCGATCTTTTTAAAAAGTTCTTTTGAGTGTTAAATTACCAAAAAAGATAGTACTAAGGTTTTGTAATTATTTTAAAGACAAAAATGAACTTAAATATGTATCGTAAGAGACTTCATAACATATATAGTTATACCAAAGCATATAATATTATCTAGTATAATTACTTATTGTTTACATGATGATTTGAGTAATCAAAATACATCTTTCAGTATGAATTAGAAGTCTATCCACAAATTATTATTGTGAACACCCAATTTTTGCCCCGCATGGAAATTACTCTTTAAAATAATCAAAAATGATTTTTAATGAATTTTAGGAACTTTTCTTTATTTTAGTTGCATTTCATGCATGTTTACTACTTTAAAATTATAGAAAACATCATAAAAATTATCTCGTTTTCATTTCGTGCCATTTAAGGTTTAAATTGCATTTTTAGGATTTAGTTACAATATTAAATATATCTTCTGAAAATCAAAATTGCATCCGTAGGTTAATTAATCAATTAGTTGCACTAGTCAATCACTAGATAAAATAAATACATAGGCTAGCCAAGAAATATATTTAAATTAAAATTTGAGTCTAAGGTGGCTAAAAGAATGAGAAAAGAGGGGTGTCCAAATTGGGCCAAAATCAGTGGCCCAGTACCCAAATTCAGCCCAATTCCCACACCCCAACCCAAATACCCATGACCCTCCTGCCCGACCCGTTTTCCCCTATTAAAATAAACCTAGACCTAAAGACCTGAGGGGGAGATCAGACCTAATCTCTATCTCCATGAGCAGCGCCGTTTCCCTCCCCCTTTTCTTCTTCCTCACTCTCTCATCTTCAACACACACATTAGAGACCTAATTAGAAAGATCTTCCTATCCCTAGAGTGCCGCTTTTCCCATCCCGGATCCATCGTCTTCTTCACGAAGATTAGATCCCAGACAACCCAGCATCGGACGTCCCCTTACTCCTTCCTCACTCCCTCGTATCTCAAAAACTCCAGATTGTACCCCTTATTCCAAAACACATATCAGAGAACATAGACCCTCTCTCCATTGCAATAACAGGAACGATCCTTTTCAGCCAACGCTCAACCGCTTCGACAGCGGCGATGGGTGGCGCAGCCGTAGCCATTCCCATCGTTTCTTCATGAGAACTCCAGAGTTGAAACCCAAAGAACTCTGAAGAAAGGAGAATAATAGAGTTTTTTTTTCCAGTCTGATTTAGTCAAGGAATTGAAGTTGTGTTCTGCTGTTGTTATCGCTGCATCGTAGCTATATCTATTTTGCTGAGCTGCTTCATCTTGCCTTCGCTTTCATTTTTTATATACTGGTACGTACACTATTCTCTAATTGTTGTTAGTCGAACAAATGAAATATTGATTGCTTTCGGCTCCAGATTTTTCCTATTTTGTTGTTGAATCTGCTGTTTTACTTCAGATAAGCATGTCAAATGATAAATCCGTGTTTATTAATTTGAGTAAATAGAAGCTTAAGCCTTCGAAGCAAGTAGAGCAATAATTTGGTAGATTGAGTTGGATTTCAAGAATTGATTTCATGCAATAGTTTCCAAGCTAATAACAGTAATATGATTTGTAAATGAAAACTTAGGTGCTTAACTTTTCACTTTGTTCATTTATGCAAACTTAATTAGTAGTCAATTGTTGTAATCTCACGCTTAGTTATATTAAGTTTAGACGCCTGGGCTTGGGACATGGCACGTGGTGGCAGATTACTCTCTCATTTGGGGCCTCATCCATTTGCTGTCCACCTCTGCCTACTTCTATAAATCTAATACCTCATGTTTTGTTTCTTTATTAATTACTGCAAGCATGTTTGTAATATGGCAATTGAAGTTGTTCTCCATGCCATTTCGTTGATTTAATCTTTAAGTTGGTAGGAGTAGTTGATAAGATTAATGTAGGAAATTATTTATATCATTTAATTTATCGATTATTTATCAAATGCTTAAAGGTCGGGTTGTAACATTAGCTTTAACTTCAAGTACCATTTATTTTAATATAAATAATTTCATGGCAGTTGAAGTAATATATTTCTTTCACAACAATTTTATATTCATAATCAATAACCACAATGAATCTCAAATTAGCCTAGAAAATAATTAACGCATGTACATCCTAGTTTGTTCTAGACGCGTAATTAAATATCATGATTATGAGTATGGTTTCCTTGGCATGGTCACGATACGTAAATCCCATTCGGGTGTGCATTTCATGTGACCCACTATAACTTCAGACAATAATAAAATCACATGTTGCAACCGCGGGTGCATTTCATGTGACGTGGCTGTGATATGTCCAAAACAACAAGTGCACGTCATCGTGACTTGTCCTAAGATAAATCTATAAAAATATCAAAAATGATTTATATATATACCCCGTAAAGCTAAGAATACCTCTTTTAGATAAAAATTCCAAAACATAGGGAATAATTGAGTGTCGCCTCAAATAGGCATTCTTAACCATCATGACCATAGTCATGATTATATAATCTACACTCGGGTGTGGCAACTCATGTCCCCGACTATAACTCAAAACAATAATAAAAATCACACAATGTAATTGCATGTGCATTTCACGTGGCGCAATTACAATGTGTCCAAAAATAAATAAGTGCACGCCATCGTGACTTGTTTCAAGATAAATCCATAAATATTAAAAGCGGCTAAGTTAAAAAGGCTAAATCCACAATAGGCTAAAACACGTAAATAATCAGATAATTCAGGCCAAATATTAATAGTTAAGCGACCGTGCTAGAACCACGGAATTCGGGAATGCCTAACACCTTCTCCCGGGTTAACAGAATTCCTTACTCGGATTTCTGGTCGTAGACAAAATCAAACAGACTCAAAATTTCCTCGGTTTGGGATTGTAAAAATAAAACGGTGTCCAGGAGCATCGTCAAAAATTCGGGTGGCGACTCTGAAATAATAATAAAATCCCAAATCCGAATAATGTCACTTAAAGTGAAAAAACTCTCTCATTACCCTTCATTAATCCAGGGTAGTGAAAAAGGAGGTGTGACAGCTCTGGCGACTCTGCTGAGGATTGAACCCAGAATCTCTGGTTCAGGATCCAAGAATTCGAGCTTATATAACTGTTATATTTTGGCTTTCATTATCCGATTTTACGTGTTTAAACCTAATGTGCTAATTGCCGCATTTACCGCTTTGATATTATCTGAACTGCGTATAAAACTGTGTCGAACCCCTTCTTCTCTCTGAGTCTTCTAAATCATCTGGGAAGTGTGCACTTCGTGTGACTTCTTTTCTGTTAGAGTCATCCAAATGTTAGAACGAGGTACGGGCAAGTTGCAAAGCCGGTGAAGCTTCTGTATTCCCGTTACGCTGCCCCGACCTCGGCTCGAGCTGTCCGCTCGGGTAAGCTTTGTCTAGAACAAAACCCCAGGATATAGACCTAGTATGACATAGCCTCACGCCGGATCCCTAGTAGGAACGTTTATTTGCATCATGTGCATTTGACTTAGGGGACTCAACACAGGGGTTGGGTCCGTCTAGGACAGGTGAACCCAAAATGAAAGACTATCCTGATGCATCCTACTTGCTATTTTGTTATGGATTGTTTGTTGACCGGCTATATAAAAAGTGAAATAAACAACAAAAAGGGAAGAAAGAAAAGAGATGACAGAAAAACCAAGAGAGGAATAGAATAGGACATTAAGCCGATTTTTGAAAGAAAAAAAAAACCGATATTCAAATCATCCCGAAACTCTGCCGAAATTTCTGGAAAATATTATTTCAAAATGAAGTGAGTCGGTGCATATTTTTTCAAAATTGTGTCGAGATTGCCCGAACTACGCGGGTCTGATTCTCACCGGATGTGAGATATGTAGGCAAACCTCATCAGTTTTGACCCTCCTTATTAAAAAAAAATTCCAAAAAAATATTTTCCTTTAATCACCTTTTTTTGGAAGTCTTCAAATATTTAAAAAAAAAAACTTATTAACCAAAAATATTTTTTTTAGAAGTCTTTCATTTGAACAAGAAGACAAATCAAGTTAAAATCCCAAAAATGTCTTCTACTTTTTATTTTTCACAATTTAAAAAAAAAGGAAAATCCAAAAAAATATATATATAATATATTTTCTTTCCTTTTATAAAAAGTCTTTCTTTGGGACCCCAATTTTTTTTAAAATCTAAAAATATTTTCCTTTAATTCTCTACTGAAAAAAAAAAGAGACTTTAAGAAGAAAAAAAAATTCAAAAATTTTTTCCTTCCTTTTTGAAAGCTTTTATAAAACTAGGTAAAATAATAAATCAAAATCCAAAAATGTTTTCCCCTCCTGCAGAAATATTTTTCCAAAAAAAAACAAAAACAAAAACAAAAACAAAAATAAAAAGAAGCGAAATCTTTGTCTTTCTTTAAAAATCCCTCTTTTGAAAATGTAGAGGCAACATTCGAAATCCAAAAATATTTTCTTTATTCTTAAAAGAAAGATGACAAAAGATGAAATTCAACAAAAATATTTTCTTCTTACTTTTGAAATTCTCAATTGAAAACAAAAGAAAAGAGTTTGTAGAAGTCTTTCATTAAAAAAAAATTATATTTCCGCCATTTTTAAGAGTCTTTATTCCCTAAAATAAATAAAATAAAAAAAGGATAAAAAATCAAAATCCAAAAAATACAAGCTTCCTTTATCTTGAATTAGTCTCCCCAAAAGTTCAAAAAAGAAAAGAAAAGGTCAAATCAAAATCCAAAAATATTTTCTTGCTTTTCAGAAGTCTTTCTTTCAAATATTTCAATCAAGACATCAAAAAAAAAAAAAAGAGCCAACAATATTTTCTATCTTCTTTTAAAACCTTTCTTTCAAAAAATCGACAATAAAATAAACGAAATTTAAAATAAAAAAAAAAGAGTTAGCTTTATTTACTCCATTCTCAATCTTCCCGAACTACGCAAGATCTGATTCATGCGGCGTCATGATACGTAGGCAATCCACGTAGGATTCGATCATAGCCATAAATAAATAAAAAATTAATTTAAAAAAATTAAAAAAAAGAAGAAGAAGAAGAAGAAGAGATAAGTGAGAGAAACAGAAAGTAAAAAAAAAAGTGAGTTGAAAAATAAAGAAAAGAGTGAAAGAAAGTGAAAAATAGAGCGAAAATAAAAAAGAGGAAAAAGAGTGACAAAATAACTGAGAAAAACAAAGAGCGAAAATAACAAAAAGAGAAAGGAAAAGAAATCGAGATATGAAAAATTCAAAAAAAAAGGGAGAGATAAAATTTGAAAGGGACATTTAAAGTCTGGGATGAAACATGCAACCGTTCAAACACATGGTAGAAGCGTTTAACTGTTAGGTGCATTGCATCCCAATATGCGATTTCCTATATGCTAAATGTCTCAAAACTAACAAGGTTGTTTGGTGTGCAAATTAGCCAGGTTCTGGTGGTTGGTTTTGTTGGTAGCCTGTTTTCCCATCCTTCACAAGTCCAAATTAGTAGAGATGGCCTCCGTCGGTTATCTGCCAATCATCGGTCCTGAGGATAGCCCGTCATCAGCTATTCCACAGCTAGAATTAACAACTGCTGAAGAAAACAGAATGTTGCGTCGCCACATGTTGGAAATGTGGGACGCCTGGTCTAACGGCAGGGAACCGCCAAGTGTAATCCCTGGTTTTCCTGAGTTGATTCCCGGTTTATATGAGCTTTCCAACATCCTTGTGCCCACCCACAACAAGGGGCCCATTATCGGCATGATCTGCGAGGACCAAGATTTTGATCCAGCTTTAAAAGCTATCATTGCCATCGCAGATGCAGAGAAAATGCCTAAGGCGGCACCCAAGCCAGCTAAGGAAATAAAGAAGAGTAATCCTGTCCCTCAAGCCGCAGGGAAAACTGAAGCCAAGACAAAGATAAGATCTTCTAAAGACGGCGTTCTTTACGTCCCCAGGGCACCCAAGAAGGAACGAGGTATGTTGAGCCCGCCCAGAAGGCTACAATTCAACAGAGCCATGACAAACGGCCCGACAATGTATGTACCAAAGGGGACGCACGTGGCGGGGGGGCAAGTAATTTCACCAAGGCTGAATGAGCCCGTGGTTATTAGCCGCGCGCCGCAAGCTCCCGTAAAAAATACTACTACCGTCCCTTGGAACTACAACAAGGCGTTAGTAACGTACAAAGGGAAAGAGATCACGGGGGAAGCAATTGAAGCAAACTCCTCCGAAAAATACCTCAATCTAAAAGAGCTGGCCAAAAATAAGCATAAACGCTTCCCTCTTAAAAAACCTATCACCGCCGAAGAGGCTGAAGAGTTCTTCAAGAAGATGAACATGACTGAATATGCCACAATTGAGGAACTCAGGAAAACTCCTGATCAAGTATCTTTCTTATCTTTGTTGATGGGCTCAAGCGAGCATCAGAAGATACTTTTGAAAATGCTGAACGAAGCGTATGTACCGGCAGAGACCTCGGTTGAACAATTGGAAAAAATGGCCGAGCGTTTCTTTGCAGTAAACAAAATTTCTTTTAGCCGGGATGATCTACCTCCCGGGGGAGCCGCTCACAACAAAGCCTTACACTTAACGGTTAAAAGTGAAGGATATTATGTGAAGAGAGTTATGATTGCTGGAGGGTCCGGGGTAGATATTTGCTCTTTATCCACACTACAAGGAATGGGAATCAACACTGAGAGAATCAGGCCGAATAATGTCTGTGTCCGTGCCTTCGATGGAGTCAAAAGGGACACCATGGCGAAATAGACATAGTTATGACGATCGGCCCTGTGGACTTCACTGTAACCTTCCAAATCCTAGATATGGATACCTCATACAACTTCTTGCTAGGAAGACCGTAGATTCATGGNTGAGGCCAGAGAGGGGAGTGAGCACATTGTCTATCAAGCATTTGAAATTGTGCCGGCCGACCAACATGAGGAAGGTGCTTCGTGCCCACGACCCTGCCTATCAAATGCGTCGATCATGGTCGCTACCGACATGATTAGACATGGATACAGACCCGGAAAGAGGCTCGGGGTGTCCTTGCAAGGTATCACTGAACCGATCTCTCTACCCGTCGCCGAAAAATTCTTCGTCATAGGTTTACAGGCCTCAAAAGCCGATGTGGATTGGGCCAACGCTCGAAAGAAAGGTGGTTGGGATTTGCCTCAGCCAGTTC
>ML270437.1:177381-218346 GCA_005239495.1 Nicotiana undulata | reverse complement strand
CTTGTGTTGTGCAGACCCTGCTACCGGACCCCGTGGAGCGTTCTGAGGGAGATACCTTCAGTTAACGTCAGAGCTTCGAGGTATACACTGGCGTTCGTGGATCCCCAGGCTTCTCTCCTTACCATTTCATTGTCTTTCTTCTTATTTCCAAGACAGTGTTGTATTTTCATTTCCAGACTTGTATTTAGCATTCCAGTAGTTAGTCCGTGGGATTGTGACACCTCGGTTTTTGGGTTGTTCGTTGTAGATGTCATATCATTTCATTTTGAGTTTTTCGAAGATATTATTATTATTTCTCTGCTGTGAAACAATAGAAGAGATTTGGAAGGCTCAGTAAAGTTTTGAGAGTTACTAGTGTGGAAAGTTTTACGTTATTTCATGTTTGTCATGTCTTTATTCTCCGCATTCTGAAAGTTTCGCTATTTTTATGAAGCAATGCTTACAGGATTTTGTTGGGAATTTGTTGAAAGTGACGAACTATCGTTTCGTTCAGTAATAAACGATTTTAAATTGCTATTGCAAGTTATACATTGGCTGGCCTAGCGGGTTCAACGTTAGGCGCAGTCACGGCCCAAAGGGTGGGAATTTGGGTCGTGACAGCACATGATTCATGAAGGGAAGGTGAGTTTGGACCTATGACTGAGAGTAGGAGAGCCGGTTAGCGACATTGCGTGGCTAGAAAAGAGTCCACTCTTGAGGCTAGGATGTCACACTAGAGTAGTCAACCATGTGGATTATTCTAGTATAAAGAGTAGGGAAGGTGTCCTGTGATGATTAGGCCTATATAGTGTGGTTTTGTTGCTCGAGGACGAGCATCGGTTTAAGTGTGGGGTGTTGATAGTAGGCTATATAGACGCTATTTACACTCTTAATGAACCATACTTTAGTTTTGTTTTAAGTGCAAAAATGACAACAAAATGCTCTAAATAGTGTTCTTTGCAGGAAATAATCCACGTTCGAAAGATACTTTGGAGCGTTTTGGAGTCAACCACGGGAGTATAAGGCCAATCAAGAAGAATCCAAGTGAAAATGAGCAAGAAAAGGGCAAGGATGGCTGGACTGAAGCCCACCGCGACCGCGGTCGACCGCGGCTGGAACGCGGTGGGACAAACAAAGCGAGGCAGAAACTGTGCCAGTCACCGCGGTCGCGCCGCGTTCTGCCGCGGCCGCGGTCGATTCTGAAAGCCCAGAAAATTCAGGGACTTAAGTGTAAAAATGAGAGAAATTAGCCTAGCCCTATTTAAACCTTATAAACTCATACAAGAAAGTGTTAAGCTTGTTTTAGACTCAATTTGGAGGCAAGAACAAGTGTGAGAAGACCAAGTTATAATTAGAGTTTTTCTATTCTCTATCTTTTGTCATTATTTTGGGAATTATGAATTATTTTATGCTTTCATTGTGTTCTAGTATGAGTAGCTAAAAAATCCGTCTAGTGTTGATGGAACCAATTGTTAGATGAAGTTTTGACTCAATTTTGTTATAATCGAGTCGGGTTTAATCTATGATTGTTCAACTATGTTTTGTATGGTGATTAATTGAATGAGCCCTTGATTAATAGTGTCTAATTGCCTTGTGTTGCTTGAGAAAGAATAATAGGTTAGATTGTTGTTGAACAACACCACTTTTGAGTAATTGAAGATTCATTACTTGATTTAAAAGTGAGGTTAGAAATAACAAAACTTTGGTGGGATAATTCAGAGCTAAGTAAATTAACAGCTAGAGTAGTTCGAGAGAATGCTCTAGTAAATTACCATAGTTGATCGAGAGATAAGTGCGGTAACCCATAGCTCATAATCCTCATAGAGTAATACGGTGAGATTATAGCACAAGAGTCCAGAATTAGTCTAGTAATTGAGGAAATCAATACCCTAGATCTTTCTACCATAGAGTTATCTTTAATCTTGAATATTGTTAGTTTTAATATCATTTCCTTTAGTTAATATATCCCAATAAGTATTGATAAAAATCTTGCATCCGGAAATTGTCTGAGCTCATATTAGCATCACTAAAAGTTGTAATAGATAGGTTAGTTCCCTGAGGATTCGATTCCGGACTATAAACCGGATTATATTTGCAACGACCGCTTTATCTTTTATAAGGAATAGTTGGGTGTGATCACTTAACAAAGGAGCTATAACATGGTACTCTCTCTTACCCGAAGATTCTCTTGACTCATTTGTTGAGCTTGCAGATTTGATTATAAAAGCACATTCGGGTGCACAAAAGGTAGAAAAGAGAATGGAAGACATATTTAAGGTAAAATAGGGAGATGCAAAGTTACTTCGAGAATTTGTAGACATATTCCAACGAGAAAGGATGTTGTTACCTAGAGTACTTGACGATTGGGAAATCATGGCATTTGCAAGCAATTTGAACAAAAAAACTCAGAAGCTACGAGGAGACTCAAAGAAATCTTGCGAGAATTCCCTGCCAAGGCATGGAATGATGTTTATAACAGGTACAGTACCAAATTGCGGATCGAAGAGGATATCGTAGCTTAGTCAAGGGTAGAAGGACAAACAAGTTTGAGGTGGTTAGAATCAGAAAGAGGCCTAGTAAGAATAGGTACGAGCCTGATATGGGACCTTCGGGACGAAAAGCTCGTTCCAAATTCGAAAACGAATGGGCTGATCACAGACCATCAAATAGAGATACGAGTTCATCATCATCAAGATTCAGAAAGGATCGGGTGAATGTAACAAGAGTAATAACACAAATTCCAGAATTGGAGACTATAATTTCAATGTGAGCACTTCTGAGTTAGTTGCTGTCTTAAGAAGCATGGGAGATAAAAGTTCGATGGCTCAAATAAATGAGATCAAATCCAAACAGAAGAAACCCAGACTTTTGGTGTGAATTCCACAATGATCACGGTCATAGAACATCAGACTGTAGATTATTGCAAGGTGAGGTAGAACATTTATTGAAGCAGGGCTATCTAACAAAATTGTTTAGTGAGAAAGGCAGGTATGCATATATGAAGAACATACAGGAGCACCCGAAACCGCCATCACCAAAGAGAACAGTAAACGTGATAAATGGTGGAGATGAGGTTAATGTCGTAACCTATACTGCACCAAGAAGAACAACAAAGTTTACAATAACTCATGGAAAGCAAACTCGACAAACTTTGGAGGATGACAACATAACATTCGATGATGCAGATGTTGATGGATTAATAATTCCTCATAACGACGCACTGGTAATATCCTTACTTATACATGAAACTAATGTAAAACAAGTTTTGGTTGATCTAGGTAGCTCTGTAAATATTATTTTATTACGAGTCGTGGAAGAGATGCTGATGGGCGACCACGTGATTCTAAAAGCACGTTCCTTATCTAGATTTGACAACTCTACCGTCATTACAAAAGGGGAAATTGAATTAAGCACTTACGCAGAAGGAGTCATCAAAGAAACAAAAATCCAAGTTATTGACACGGATATGACCTATAATGTGATTATGGGAAGGCCATGGATTCACGACATGGACGTTGTTCCATCCACATTACATCAGGTTATCAAATTCCCTTCAAAATGGGGTATTCAACAGCTTCGAGGAGATCAACAAATTTCGAGGAACATCAATTCAGTGAAGCACTCAAGCCAAAAAGATACGAGTACAAAATTAAAAAACACAAGTTCAGATCAAACAGATACGGGTACAAGTGTTAAAGATGCGGTAAATCAAATTTCAACAGAGATTGCATCAAAACAGACCGACGTGGATTCTAGACCAGATGTAATTCAAGAGTCAGAGGAAAATGAAAACATTAAGATGACGATTGAGGAGCTCGAAACTGTTCCATTATTCGAGCAAATGCCAGAATAAAGAATCCACAGTGGAGCAATGCTAAACCCGGAAAGGAGAGTTAAGTTGATTAAATATTTAAAATCTAACGCAGATTGTTTTTCATTGTTCCATTGAGATATGACAGGTATACCGCCGAAAGTGATGACTCATAAATTAAATGAAGACCCATCATTCGTACCTATCAAACAAAAAAGAGGAAGCAAGGATCATTCAAAAATCAAGTGATCGATGAAGAGGTACAAAAACTCTTAAAGATCGCTTCCATACGTGAGGTAAAATAACCTAATTGGTTAGCTAATACTGTGGTAGTACCTAAAAAGAATAGAAAATGGAGAGTTTGTGTAGATTACACTGATTTAAACAAAACATGCCTGAAGGATTCATTCCCATTACCGCATATAGACCAAATGATTGATGCTACCGCAGGTCACAAATTATTAAGTTTTCTAGATGCATATTCTGGTTATAATCAGATAAAAATGGATCCCTTAGACGAAGAAAAAACTTCATTCATTACAAACATGGGGAGTTACTATTACTAAGTCATGCCTTTTGGATTGAAAAATGATGGAGCCACGTACCAGAGGCTTGTGACGAAGATGTTCCAAGAACATCTAAGGAAGACGATGGAAGTGTACATCGACGATATGTTGGTCAAATCAACCCAAGTTGAAGACCATTTCCAACATCTTTCAACTACATTCGATATTCTCCGCAGGTATAATATGAAACTGAATCCAGAAAAATGTGCTTTTGGCGTTAAATCATGTAAGGTTTTAGGTTTTCTCGTATCTAATAGAGGAATCGAAGTGAATACTGCTCAAATTAAAGTTATTGAAGAAATACCTGATGCACTCACCAGTAAAAAAGAAGTACAAAGATTGACAGGTAGGAATGCAACTTTAGGAAGATTCATTTCAAGATCTTCAAAGAAGAGTTTCAAATTCTTTTCAGCATTAAAGAAGCAGAGTCAGTTTGAATGGCCCGCAGAATGCTAGTAGGCCCTCAAAGATTTGAAGGCATATCTATCAAATCCTCCCTTACTGTCTAAACCAAGGGATGGAGAAAGATTGTACGTTTATATCGTTGTTGCGGAAGTAGCTTTAAGTGAAGTCTTAGTAAGGGAAGACAAAGTTAAGCAATCTCCTATCTATTATGTAAGTAAATCCTTATTGGATGCTGAAACTACATAGCCTCATCTAGAAAAACTTGCTTTAGCTTTGGTCATGTTAGCTAGGAAATTGAGACCATATTTTTAATGTCATCCAATTTTTGTCATAACATCATCTCCTTTAAGAAATATTCTGCATAAAGAAGAATTGTCATAAAGATTAGCCAAGTGGACAATAGAATTAAGCGAATATGATATTGTTTATCAACCTAGGACAACAATAAAGTCTCATGTTTTAGCAAATTTTGTCGCAAATTTTAATACAAATATAATTCCTGAAGTAGAAAAGGAATTACAAATCTTTACTGGAGCTAATCCAGGAACATGGACTTTATTTACTGACGGTTCTTCTAATGTTAAAGGAGCCGGCTTGGGAATTGTATTAATACCACCCTCATGTGAAACAATAAGGCAAGCAATTAAATGTTACCCTATTACTAACAATGAAGCACATGAAGCTGTCATTGAAGGTCTGGAACTAGCACGAGAACTCTCCATAGAAAAAATCGTGATCAAGAGTGACTCTCAACTGGTGGTAAATCAGATGCAGGGGACTTACACTTCTAGAGAGGCTCGAATGTAACAATACCTGAAAAGGGCACGAGAACTGGTCAGGCAGTTCCTGTCGTGGAAGATCGAACAGATACCCAAGGAAGAAAACGCAGAAGCGAATGCGTTAGCTAACCTTGCTTCAGTAGAAAAAGTAACGAGTGAAGAAAATAAAATTGTAATACACTTATTCCATTCAACACTCGACCAAGATAGGCAGGAGGTAACCTTTAATAATTTAACCTGGGATTGGAGAAACGAGATTGTAAATTTTTTGCAGTATGGGATCGTACCTGAAGATGAGAAAGAATCTCAAGAACTTCGACGAAAAGTTGCTCGGTACTGTCTAATACGAGATAATTTATATCGCAAAATGTTTGGTGGTCCTTTAGCAATATTCCTTGGACCTAATCAAACAGAGTCGTGATGAAAGAGATACACGAAGGACATTGCGAAAACCACGCAGGAGGAAGATCCCTAGTTAAAACTCTAATCAGAGCAGGGTACTACTGGCCTAAAATGGAAGAAGATGCGGAAACATTTCGTAGCCAAATGCGATAAATATCAACGATATGCTAACAATATGCATCGAACAACAAAATTATTACTCACGGTTATTTCGCCGTGGCCATTTATGAAGTGGGGAATGGACATAGTGGGACCTTACCACAAGCCAAATGAAAGGTACGGTTTTTACTAGTGCTAACACATTATTTTTCAAAATGGGTAGAAGCAGGTGCTTTTAAACAAGCACGAGAAAAAGAGGTGAAAGATTTCATTTGGTGAAACATCATATGTCGATTTGGAGTTCCAAAAGAGATCGTATGTGATAATGGCCCGCAATTTATAGGCTCGAAAATCACAGAATACTTTCAAAGTTGGTAAATCAAACTAATCACCTCTTCACCTTATCACCCCGTGGCAAACGGACAAGCTGAGTCAACAAATAAGATCATCATCAATAATTTGAAGAAGAGACTAGAGAAGTCAAAAGGGAATTGTCCTGAAGAATTACCAGAGTATTATGGGCTTACAGAACTACAACAAAAATAGCCATGGGAGAAACTCCATTTTCACGTGTTTACGATTCAGAATCTCTAATACCAGTTGAAATTGGTGAGCCAAGCACGAGATTCACATTAGCAACAAAAGAGTCAGATAATGATGAGTTAAGAAAAAATTTAGATCTACTCGAGCAAAGAAGGGAGGCCGCCTTAATTTGCATGGCAGCACAAAAGCATATTATAGAGCGGTACTACAACATAAAAGCTCACCTCAGGTATTTCAAAATTGGGGACTTCGTTCTTAAAAAGGTTTTCCAATCAACAAAAGATGCTAGAGCAGGAAAATTAAATCCAAATTGGGAAGGACCCTATAAAGTTCGAGGTATTGCTGGAAAAGGTGCTTATGAGTTGGAAACCAAGGATGACAAGGTCTTACCCTCGAGTTGGAACGTTGTTCGTTTAAAGAAGTACTATTTCTAAGCAAAAGAAATACCCACGGTCAGTTATCATTTACATACGCTTTTATTTAGTACAGTTAAAATTATACTAACAATTTTAGATGATAGGCAAAAATTTAGCCCATACTAAATGATGATATTAGACCTGAAAGACATGCGGAAGTAACATAATTCCCGATCTAGGGTTACAACCTTTCTGACGGAAATTTCAAAGGGTTAAGCAGTCATCATATAAACTATATACCTTCGAGTCTCGTATGTTTTTCCTTTTCAGGAAAAAGGACCACAAGGAAGGAATAATCAAGTGCTCGAGATTTCATACTTCAAAGCTCAAACACTTGGGGGACTATATATAACATGGAAGGCAAAGAAGGCTAGAAAAAATCATAATTCAAATCAAGCTTGAGGTCTACTTTACCCAACAAATTGAAAGATAAGAGTGAAATCAAAAGACAAAAACGCAAGCCTGATTCAAAAACTTACAAAGAACATATTCGTCGATGTAAACGAATGTTTAGGTTAAAGGCAGTATTTAGTCACGGGTTATAAGTTATACCCTTGTATTTATTCAAATCTGATGTAAATAAAACAGTTACGAATGAGTCATAGATGATACTTTAATACATGTAAAGTATTATGAAAGTTCAAATAATACAAAAACTTTCTTCAGAAAACTACTCAAAGGAATGTATGTCTTCCTATTTCTTTTTCGTATATTTACACCATTATGAAGTTGAGACGTCTTCTTCATTAAATGTCATTCATAAAAGGGCCCTTAGATCATGTTTGTTTCAAAATGACACGAAAAACTGAAGCATTTTTATGCACACTAAAAGAGTGAAACAGAAAACTCAAAATAAAATATCACACAAGTTGAGCAAAAAAACTTAAGGATATGATATTATAAGATGGTTAAAACTAAGTATGAACTTAGTTCCAACCTATTTGATTTGTACAAAAATAACCCCAAAACTGACCCGGGGATTCTCCGAAAACTTTACCCCCAAATGGGACCGGGGGTAAACTTCCAATTGTTCCAAATAAAAAAAGAACACACAACACTTCAAACATTATCACTTTTAACTGGGTGGGAGATTGGCTTCATCACTATAAGGGAGAGCAGCTTGAGCAGGTGCGGGTTGAGCAGCAGCTTCACCAGGTATAATCTCATCACCTTCGGGAACATCAACCTCGGGTGATGAGAAACTTTGACTCTGCCGGGCCTTCTCGATTGTTTCTTTGGTCTTTGCAATCTCACCTTTTAAGTTAAAGTTCTCATGGCCTACCTCTGTTAATGTTTCAAGACGGGTATTCAGATAAGCCTAACTAACATCAACGACTGCTTTATCCTTAAGAGCCTCGTAATCTTTCTCCCATTGCTCAATTTCAGCTCTTAATTCATCTTTTCATTCAAAGTTGCGTCATAAGAAGATTGCAGGGGCAAGGGATTTCTCCAAGGATTGAACTTTATCAGAGGACACACGAAGATCCTCCTGAGCCTGTGTGAGAATTTGAACAAGATCCCCAGAGTAAGCTTCCTTCTGGTTCAATAAATTTTTTAAGCTCCTTATCTCCTCAGAAGCCGGGGAAAGTTGCTCAACAAATGAAGACTCAAGGAGATTTTTATCTTTGCCTGCCTGGTTTGATGAAGTCTTTTCAATGGAAAATTCCGCTGCCATAACTCTTACCTGCTGCTCCAAGTACATTTATCATCTTCTATAACTTCCATGTCAAGCTGAAGACTCTCAAACTGCTCTTTCTAATTATCTACTCAGTATGGTAGTCGTTCATTAGCTTCTCCGTATGAATAATCCTTTTCATCATCTCCGTACCGATGAGATTGATCTGCACAATAAAAAGAAGAATGTGATACTAGTATAAGATAAAAAAAATAAAAAAATAAAAAGACACGGAATATACTTTTAGAGATGAATGTACAATATCATTCATCCATGTAAGGGAGCTATGACTTTCTAGCTTCGCCTTTTCGACCGAGCCAATCAAGGGCTTTAGCCATACGTCAGCTTGGCCTGATTTTTTCAAAAGGTTACCTTCAGTAGGAACCTCGATGATAACTTGTTTCATCGCCCTACTACTAGAAGAGCCGACTTTAACATGAGAAGGTACGATAGTAGGGGTGGAAGAAGAAGTCAAGAGAGTCACAGTCGGAGCAGTAGAAATTGAAACAGGTACGGGCAATTAAGGTTTGATTGGAGCAGATGAGGGAAAAATGGCAAGAGGCGCTTCCTCGGAAACTAAGCCAATATTTTCTTCACTAAACCCTCGTGAAAAAAGTTGTTTAGTCAAATCATGGGTTGCAGCAAGCATTTCTTCATCAGAACTCACTTGAGTGGCACTGTCAGGCTCAGACACAGAAACAGAACTAGGAAGGGGAGTAGATTCGTCATCAAAAACAACTTGTCTCCTTGCTCGTGGATTTCGAACCAACGAGCCTTCCTCTTGTTCTTCTTTATCTTCAGAGTTCAATGGCCAGCTAGTCTTCCTTTTTGATGAAGAACCTAAAATTATTTCTTGAGCTTTTGATAAGGAAAGCCCTGAAGCAGTAATTGAAGCAGCAATAACACCACAAACAGGAAACCCTAGTAAATAAAAGGGTCAATAAGTTCTGAGGAAAATATGTAGGTAAAAAGAAAGTGAAGAAGAATCTTACCATGAGTTTTTACTTTCCATCCAAATCTATTTGAAAGGTATTTCCAAGACCTTTCCTCCATCGGAGCAACTGTTAACAATTTTTCTACCCAACCACGAAAACTGGGAATCTCCTCAACGGTTCCCATGATTGTTGAAAAAGAAAAAGCAAAACAGTTACGAGAACGTGTATTCTTCACGAAAAGAAGAGAAATAAAAAGATGACTTGCGTGCAAAGTTCCACTTCTCAGGGAAGGGTATATTCTCTTCACCTACTAATTCACTAGTAGGTGCAGCAACAAACCTAGCATACCATCCACGATTTTTATCGTCCTCAGGGTTGACCAAAACTCTCTTACTCCTTGCCACGAGAGTAAATACTCGATAACGAAAAACTTTAGGAAAGTAAAGATGGATCAGATGGTAGAAGGCGAAAGGTAGAGAAGCCAAATTTTCCAAGTACCTAAGGCATGTCACGGACCTCCAAATAATAGGACTGATTTGTCCCAAACATACATTGAAGAAATGATAAAACTCGATAATGACTGGATCGATGGGCGGCCTAAAACCTAGTGTGAAGGATATGTATAAACGAAAGAAAAAACGGCTTTATAAGAAGTAATCCTTTGATTTTCACTAGGGACTAAAATCGGGAAATCAAATTTCCAGTAACAATCTCGGCGCATAATAGAAACTAAACCCTCAGTGATTTGAGAAGGGTAAATACCAACGCGGTCATGAGATGTCATGGAAGTGACATGATTTTTAATTGCCTCACTATCAGTAACGAAGGAAAGTTCAGCGGGTATGATCCCGTCCACTGTAGGTTCACGAAGTGGTTCATTAGATTCTCTACTCCTAGCAGAAGATCTCTGCGACGATGAAGCCCTAGTCCTAGAAGATGAAGAAGGGGTAACATTAGCTCTAGAAGATGATGGAGGAGTAATATTAAGTTGAGAAGAGGATCCTCGAACAAACACTGATCCTAAACTTCTTATTCTGCCACCTCTTCTACTCCGAATCGGAGCAGAGGAAGGGGGAAGTTCATCTACAATTACAACCTTGCGGGGATCAGGATTTGAGGAAGACATAATTGATTAAAAAAGAAATTTGAGTAAGTCATGAAAGAAGAAGGAAGTTTTTCGTGGAAGCAAAGGCAAAGGGTGTATTTATACGCAGAAGCAACCGTCAACTAAGGCAAGTAATGATGTGAATGTCATTATGAAAACTGTTACTTCGTGACTGATGCAGCCGCAAAAATCCCTAAAACTCGCCGAAGAATTGCAGAACCAATTAGAGACTGCCGCGTGGCACATGCATTAAATGGAAGTGACAAGTGATGTATTGGTTCATAAGAAGATTCAATGGCACGAATGAAACGACGGCAAAAAGTTCCCGCCTTAAATGAAGATCCACTTCCCAAATATACAATTGCTGAATTATTGGCAAGTGGGGGGACTATCTGTACTAGTAAAAATAGATATTACACGTGGAATTAATTAAGTGGCTGACATGGCAAGTCACGTGGATCAATGGAGGAACGACAACTGGATGGATACTTAGAAAGAGGTACGAAGCAAGTAGAAACGAGCTAAACACCCGCGAGATGACTAGAAACAGGCGCTCGAGTCTATTCAAAGAGTTACAGAGACACGGTCAAGATGAACCAGGGCAGAAAAGAGGGCAGATTCATAGATCTCAATTAATGAGTTCAAACGTTACAGAATCTTCATGAAACAATTACGATTACCTATTATAACGTTTCATTAATGATATAAATTCTCATTATGACTCAATCATAAAGAGGAGTAGGCGTTGTACGTGAAGCTCCCTATAAAAGGGAAAGAAATATTATTTGTATGGACACATTATAATCAATATTGGAATATATTCTACATTTTAGTACTTTATATTAATTACTTTATTATTTTTTGCTCTAATTTTTTTTATTATTTCTAAGAGAATATTGAATTACTTGATTATTAATAGCCCGATACTTTTTAAAATAAATTTTGATTGACAATCTAATTTTTTGATTAAACACTTATGCGTTACACTGAAAAGTGAAAAGGGAAGGAAAAAGGTGGAAAGGACGATTTTTCTCCTATGAGGATCTAGTTGAAACATGTAAAGAGTGCTTTTTCATTAACCAAAGGTTCAAAACTAGAACTGAAATTTAACATAATTATCTTAAACAATTATCAATATTGCAACATATATAAACATTACCTAGAATCTTTATAAATAGTTGTCCAAGCAGGTTCTTACCAATTATATTTAAAACATAATTAAGTAAATAAAATTAATTTTATCATTTAAGTCTTCAAATGAGATGGTGCATAATTAGGGACTGATCCACTCTTTATGGTTGGGTGGTATGGCTAGGTTAGAAAAATTGTTATATTAATATGTATGTTGAATCATTATTAACTAGGTCAAATATTCGATTTTGTCACCTGGTTCGTACACTAAACAAAAGATTTTGAAATCTTTTCTCGTGTATAAAATCCAAAGTCAAATTTATCTTGACCCTTATATGACTCGCATTTTCTTTGTCTTTTTATTTCTTTTAGTCCGAGTCATTTTCCTTTTCGGATATCTGCCAATTTCTTATTTGTCGTTTTATTTTTCTTTTGTCTATTCAAATATTATCTATGATCTCTAGTGTGAATATTCAAAGAAAGATTCTAGAATTTTAAAATTCATAACATAAGCATTTCTCTTAATCACAAATTCGTGAGTATTCTTCTTTGAAAAAAAAAATTGGTCTCGATAGACGTTTGCATTACTAAGTACCCGTTTGACCATAAATTGTGGCTACTTTTTTTTTTAATTTTTTTTTTGGAAACATTATTTGTTTATGGAATATGGCCGCACAACAACAACAACGATTCAATGAAATCCCACAAGTGAGATCTGGAGAGGGTAGCGTTTACGCAGACTTTACCCCTATCCCGACGGAGTAGAGAGGCAGTTTACGAAGAAGACGGAAAAGACGAGAAGAGAAGGGAAGGGACAATATATTAGTACCATCAAACAGAAACCAAAGAAATAATAACAACATCATAACATTATTATGGAATATGAACAATTTTTGAAAAAAAATATTAAACTTTTTAGAAGTTCTAAATTACTTTTTGGGTGAAATTTTTTCTTTCACTCACAAATTTTAACTTTTAAAAAAATAAATGCATGTACAAAACCACATCAACTTTTAAAAAGTATTTTTTATACGATTTTCAATTTTTTTTTTCAAGTTTCAACCAAATTTATATCCTGACGCTAGTTATCAAGTACAAAATTCTCAAGGCAACAGGAGCATAAATATTACTGCTGTAAATTTTCCACAAAGTTTCAACTACGTGCATGTCCCATCATGACTATTTGGTAGAATATTTGGTTAGATACTGTCCCCCAACTGTTTTGGTTGGATAATGTCCCCCAACTGTTTAGCCAATAAACGATACTGGTATTACTACTCGCGCGATGCGCGTACATTACTAAAGAATATTAATCATATAAAATATTCATGATCTGATTTGTTTGAATAGCATCTTAACAAAATTATAATTATCGTCTTATCTCAATGTAAGTACCATATTATAATAAAAATATATGTAATTAAATTAAACAAATCATATAATCTGGATGATACTAAAATATCATACTCATTTCTTTTCAATTTATGTGGGAGTATTTGACTTAGTAAAAAATAAAGAAAGACTTTTAAAATCTATGATGGTTAAAATAAACCATAAATATTTGTGTGCCATTAAATCAATTCATTAAGATAAAGTATAAATTCTACATATAAATTATTTCTAAGTAAGGAAATGTGACACTTTTTTAGACCGACTAAAAAGGAAAACAATATCACACAAATTAAGACGGGTGAAATATTATATAGTTTGTGCTCCACACTATCTAAAAATATAACATGATTCAACACGAATAAAATTACATTAAAATTAATCAGCATTATTAAATCATCGTAATCAGCATCATTAAAATCTTCAATTTCTTCCTACTTGTAACTGGTAATGAAGATCATAAAGTTATTCTTTTGTAAATAGATGTATATTTTGGATAGTCCCATATGAGAAAAATAATTTGTCATGTCTTTTAATAATTAGAAAAAGAATAATATAAAAATTATCTTCGATTGGATTAGAAGGTATTTTGACTTAAATAGAGTAAGAATTATCATTAGGATTATCACTTTTTATTCAACATGTTTTCTAATAAATTCCTATTTCAGTAAATCAATATAATTAAATTTTACGTATATCTATATATATTACGTACATCCATAGTTTTAGAAGAACATTACGTTCATTAATTGAAATCTTTTGTTTGAAATAATTTCCTTTACCATTACTATACACATTTTTCATAAAATTATTTATTTTTCCATGTAAAATAATTTTTTATATTTTAGTCCATATTCGAAAACCTTATAGCATATGGAAAGTGTTGTGTGTACTAATTGAAAACTTTTGTAAATAATATCTTTCACCATATTGTCATTGTATTTTAAAAAGACATCATTTAATTCAAAAAAATTATTTTTATATTTCAATCCAATTCAAAATCCTTCTCTATAGATTCAAAAATTTATCTTTCAATTCAAATTTATTTTTATTATATAGTCTAACATATATTATCTTAAAATTACCAAGTGACTTTTTATTAGCTTGCCACTTGGCATGATCTCAAACTACTCAATTCAAAAATTTATTAATAATTCTAGTAGATTTTGTGCTAATTTCTATTATATTTTATTTTAGAATTTATCCTAAATTTTATTGAATTATGTCCTGAAAGTACCACGCGGCTTAATATTGTTGTCAAATACTCTATTTATTGATGTATCAACAATATTGTTGAGTTATTTGTTGACCTAATTTTATCAAATAAATTTAAATTGTATCGCATCATATCTATTCTACTATTTATACATTAGTTTATGTTCATCAAAATTTTAATTTTTTTTCTTTAATGTTTATGTATAATACAAATATTATTGTATTATTTTTCTAAATGAATGATGTTGAATTAATTCAAAAGAGTAAGCATAGGAGTTTTTTTTTTGATTATATACCATAAATCTACAAATAATTATCATTTTGTATAATTTTATTAGCAATTGAATTAAATTCTCCTTCGCATTGGTATTCTTATCTTTTTATATATCTACACTAAAGTTAGAGGGAAAGAATGTCATCTATTTACGAGTCTTATCAATGTTAAGAAGTAACATAAGTTTCCACCGTTGAATTGAAGTTGACTCTTCCAAAAGAAGGTCTGATTGGATGGAAGTTTTGAGATTGCATTTGTTCCGCAAGTAGAAGCATCGTCTTAGCAGTTAGTGCAATGGTGAAAAGCATGGCGTAGAGAATTTTGTAACGATCCGACCAGTCGTTTCGTAGAATTTGTATTATAATTACTGTTATTATTGACTTGTCATAGGTTGGTTATATTGTTATTGATGTGTTAGAGTTGGTAGGCTTGAAATCGGAATGGTTATAATGAGAAATTAGTCACTTAGTCTTTAAAAATAGCCTTAAAGTTGGAAACATCAACTAAGAGTTGACTTATTGGTAAACGACCTCAGAATGCGAATTTTATGGCTCGGATAGTTTCGTTAGGTAATTTGGGACTTAGGAGTGTGTTCGGAATATTTTTGTGATGTTCGGTGTAGAATTAGGCTTGAATTGGTGAAAGTTAGTTTTTGGCGATTTCCGGTTGGCAGTGGAAATAGGCTATCGGGGTCGGAATGAAATTCCGGAAGTTGGAACAGGTTCGTAATATCATTTTGGATATATGCGCAAAATTTCAAGTCAATCGGATGGATTTTGGATAGTTTCGGCATCGTTGGTGGAATTTAGAAATTTGAAAGTTCATAGGCTTGAATTCGATGTGATTTTAGTGTTTTTGCGTTGTTTTTGGTGATTCGAAGGCTCGACTAAGTTTGTGTGATGTTATGGGATGTGTTGGTATGTTTTGGTTGAGGTCTCGAGGGTCTCGGGTGTGTTTCGGGTGGTTTCGGACCATTTCTAGGCCATTTCTAGTTGCTGGTTTTGGCTTCAGGGGTGTACAGTGCGATAGCATTGATCTGGATGCGTTAGCACAGAGAAAATTTGGAAAAATCTAGTTATGCTATGCGATCTCACAAGGCTTCCCGCGATCGCACAGAGTAATATTTCTACTGCACTGTCCCGACTTTGGAAGCTTATAACTCACAATCTATAAGGAATTTGAAGATGAACCAAAAATGAAAATTGTAGCTCTTGATGTCTAGTTTTCATAAAGTTAAGCCAATTGTAATTTGGAGTTTTGTAAAAAAATGTTATGACCATTATACTAGAGGCTATCCGGAAGAGTTGGAGAAGGCTGTTGGAAAATTTGTTCTATGCGATCGCATAGAAGAGGTCGCGATCGCACAGTGTGTATACCTGGACAATATAAAATTAAACCCTCAGCGACCATTAGACCTTTTAACACATTGAACGGGAAAAGAGCTTGAAGGCGATTTGGAGAGGGAAAATTAGTATTTATCCTAGAGGTAAGTATTTTGGACCTTAAAACTTGATTATAGGTGATTAAGGAACATAATATCAGTGTTTAATTCATGAAAATCAGTAGAAAAAAGGGAGTTAGAGCTTGAGATTATGAGACCTTTAAGGGTCGATTTGAGGGGTCAAACGAACTCCGATTTTTACGTTCTTTATATGTACGTACTTGTGAGATGACGAAGAACATTTTGGTATAAAAATTTCTGAGTTCCAAGACGCGGTCCCGGGGGTCGGGTTTTAGCAAATTTCGGGTTTTTAGCTAAAATTGATATTTTTCAATTGGAATTCATTCCTTAAGCATAATTTGATGATAAAAATCTGAACTTGGTAGATTTGGAGCACTCGGGAGTTGATTCGAGAGGCAAGCGTATTGCGGAATAGTTTCCGGACTAGTTTGAGGTAAGTAATATCTTTAAATCTTGTCCTGAGGGTATGAAACTCCGGACTCTACACCCTTTCATGGGTTTTGGAATGCAAAGGTTGGAACTTTGGAAATATATTCCCTATTTAGGAAACTATTGAGTTGCGAAACCGATTTTTAAGCCTATGCTTACTAGTATTGATATATATTTTGATATGATTTGGACTGTAAGCCATGTTTGGGGCCTAGTGCCGATCTGTTTACCCATTGAGGGTTGTTTTTACTATTTTCTCACTTGATATGTTATGATTTTCACTCAGTCTTTTCTTGATAATTGTTTTGACACTCAGAGTATTTTTTATACTATTTCTTGAAATTGAAACACTATTTTTGGGTCGAAAACCTAGTATATTTATGGCATGAAGTTGAGAGTGTCTGATTGAGTGAAGCTGTGGGCCTATATTTTGAGGATGTTATGATATGAGTGAAGATGCGGGCCCATATT
Organism: Nicotiana undulata; assembly: GCA_005239495.1. Taxonomy (NCBI): domain Eukaryota; kingdom Viridiplantae; phylum Streptophyta; class Magnoliopsida; order Solanales; family Solanaceae; genus Nicotiana; species Nicotiana undulata. The sequence goes on along the minus strand of ML270437.1, from coordinate 201,260 downwards.
GTGAGTGATTTATGCCATGATGTGGCTTGTTATAGCGCTTGGGCTGTAGGAGCCCCTCCGGAGTCTGTACACACCCCCAGTGAGCGCAGGTACCTAATGAGTGATGTTGCCCGCGGGGCTGATACTGAGTGATTGCGAGGTTGCATAATGGGCTAATATTGAGTGACTGTGGGGTTTCCTGATGGGCTAATATTGAATGACTGTGAGGTTGCCTGATGGGCTAATATTGAGTGACTGTGTGGTTGCCTGATGGGCTGATACTGAGTGACTGTGAGGTTGCCTGATGGGCTAATATTGAGTGACTGTGAGGTTGCTTGATGAGCTGATACTGAGATTGTTATGAGAAATGATTTTGGTCCAATGGGCAGATTTACGACGATTTTACTGAGTTTTGAACTATGATTCACTTCATTTTCAAACTGATTTTTTTACTGAGAGTTTTACTCAGATATATTGAAATTATACTTGTTTCAAAGGATTTATGAAAATTGATTTTTGAACTTATGTATTGGATGAATACTTATGGTGACTTGGTGATTTACTGTTTTTGTGAATTGGTGTATCCGTGATGTGTGTTTCTTATTTCTTAGACTGTGATTTATTTTCATTACTACTGAATTGGTGTACTCATCATTACTCCCTGCACCTCTGTGTGTAGATCCAGGTATTGATTCGGAGCAGTAGTCGTCCGAGTTCGTTATCCGCAGCTTACGGAATTTCGAGGTAGCTGTCCACCGTCCGCAACTTCTCCTTTTTCCTTCCTTATTTAGTATTAATATATTATTCCTAGACTTTGTCTATGACAATAACAGAGTTAGTTTATTTCGTAGATGCTCATGACATGTTGACTCCGGGTCTTGGGGACGGTTGTAGACTGTTAGCTTTATTGTTTTGTTTAAAGATTTCAAAATTTATATGCGTATTATGAATCATTGAAAATAAATTGAGATAGTTGAAAAGAAAAATGTGAAACTTTTGAGTGCTGGCTAGCCTAGTTCCACAATAGGCGCCAACACGGTCGGTTAGGATTTGTCGTGACAAATTTCCTCGAAGGTGTTAAAAGAATTAGTCCAAAGGAAAAAATAGAAAAAGATCCAAAAAAGCTGCTACCATAAAACTCAACAGAATGAGTAGAATAATACCCAAATTGAATAAATAAAGGAAAAAGTAGGCAAATAGTACTTACCTTATTACTGAATATATACTCCATTCATCGATCACATTAGAAGAATTGTCTCAGAGCTCCTCCTTGTGAACAATACTGCAAAAATACAAAAAAATAAAACTTACTAAGAAGTAAATTAATTAAAACTAAAATACAGAACCTGCACTTTTTCGAATAAAAAAAGAGTATTTTTTCTGGATGAAATTATGAATCGACTATTTTGAAGTAAATTACAAAACAACCAAAACTAAAATGCAGAACCTTTACTTTTTCGAATAAAAAAAAAGCACCTTTTCTGGTGAAATTATGAACCGACTATTTTGAATCCATAACTATGATTTAACAATATTGTCGCCGACGAACTTTTTGCATTTCAAAACTTTACTTCAATCTCTGGAAGGCATGGACGTAGAATCACTATGGATATCTTGAACGAGAAATGTCAAATTACAAAAATTTCAAGTCCATACATGGAACAAACTTTGCGATTAAGAAAAATAGGAAGAAAATCATTTATGAGGGAAAAGGTGCAGAGTCCATAATGAGTATTGTTTTCGTTTTTTTTCTTCTTTTTTTTTTGTTGGGAAAAGTACAGATGAATAGTCCATTATGGGTGTTATTTTAGTTTTTCTTTTTAACCTTTGCGGTTTCTATTTTCCTATGATCGTGTCATTCAAGTTTTTTTTAACTGTTGCTTTGTCGTTTAAAAATTTTATGTGAGGTGGAGGAATGGAAGAAGTGGGAGTAGTGGGTGGTTTTTGTTGTTTGAAAATTTAAAAATTCTAAAAAAAAAAGGTGTTTTTATATTTTTTAAAATAAATTTGAAACTTCAACAAAATTAGAGAATTGTCCAAAATATTTATATGTGTCAATTTAATGTCATGACACTTGTCATCGCAATATTTCTTTGCCTCTCTTATTATATATAAATAGATAGATTCACTTTTCTACTTTGTTTATTCGGCAAAAGGGTCGAATAAATCCTTGTACTATGAGAAAAATATTTAAATATATTTTTTCTTATACTTTCGATCCAAATATATTTTTGCCGTAATACTATTAGGTTAAATATACTCTTCTTTCATTAAGTTTGTACAAGACCGATATCCAATCCGACGTGATACTGACATTTGATGTGGATGACACATGACATGCCACCTCAATGCCCCTAATCCATTTTATCCCTCTCTCTATTTGTTTTTTTATAATTAAAATTTTCTTTTCCTCCACCACTATTGCCACCATAGCCGCTACCTAATTTTTTTCTGTTTCTGTTAAATTGTAAATATTAATTTCTCGTGACTTTTACTCAATTCATTGATCGTTAGTCTACGCACTAAGTAGCAACGTAATTACTATATTGTAATAGGTCACATCGCACGATCATTACCAGATTGAGATTTTACATCCGCCAAATTTTTTGATGATATGAATCATATTAACACGCAACTAACATAAATGTGATGGAATTTTGGAATCTCTTTCACTCTTAATTTAAAGTCGTAAATTTGAATGGTCGCGGTATTAATGGCAATGATGGTGGAGGAGAAGAAAATTTTAGTGGTGGAAGAAAAATAGAAGAGAGGGGTAAAATGGGTTAGTTATGAGCACTAACGTAGCATTCACCTCATCAAATGTCCGTGACACATAGAATTAGATGTCCATCTTAGACAAACTTAACAGAAAATGAATATATTTGAACCAATAGTATTACGGCAAGAATATATTTAGACCGAAAATATAATATATTTAAACATTTTCACATATACTGGGGTATATTTGGCTCTTCGCAGCTGTTTATTTCACTATCACTAGTGTTGCTGCCGTTGATTTTCAGACTTTTAATTTAGTACTATGTTGTCCACTTTTTGCTTAGGCTTATATATATGTACCAAAATCTCTTTTAAAGTAACATCTTCTCTCTTAGGGGACGTTTGGTACGATGGATAATAAAAAATAATCGTGGGATAATAATTTGTATCGCCTTATCTCTTGTTTGGTTACTAATCCCGAGATAAGTTATTTCAGGATTAAAAATAGTACCGGATAACTTATACCTGCCAGATGGTAGAATAATAATCTCACGATAAGTTATTCCAGGATAAAACAGTAAATTGATAATTCCATGACCAATACAACATACCAAACACTCAATAAGAAATAATAACAGGATAAGTAATCCCAACATACCAACATAACTAATCCCAACATAAGTTAAATCAAACGATCTTGTATACGGTTGAAATCGGGGCCACTCGATTTTACTATTTGATCGAGATCAGAATGTTGCATCGAAGGTCGACTTCGACTAAATTACGAGGATAAGACACCAAGTTCTAGATCGAAGTATCTTTCGAGATCGATGTTGGTAACAATCGAAGCCAAATGAGACAGACATAGAGTAATATCAGAGACGTCATAATAATGGAAGAGCGAGATATCTGTGACTAGTCGAGGATCACGGCGTAAATCTCGGAACGGATCAAATCAGGAATGGTCAATTAGCTAGTCATGGGATTTTCTTCTTGAATTAGAGTTATACCATAAGTAGAATTCCTCTACTATATAAATGGAAATTATAATCATTTGTAGGACACATTGTTCACTGATAAAAAAGCAATATAATTCTCTCTCGCTTACTTTTCTGTTCATTAGCTTGCTATATTTCTAAAATGTTCTTGCACTAATCAGTTCGAGGGTACTCTAACCCGAGGACTGAGTTCTGTTCAAATACTGGGTTGCTTTCCTTTACTTTCGATTATTGTTATTAATCTCATTATTTATCAGTTGGTGTTAGGCGAAATCATGTATCCTTAAAACCACAATATAAGTATAATTGTTATCCAAATTTTAGGGTAAACAGTTTGGCGCCCACTGTGGGGCTAAGGATAATAGTGATTGCTTAATACTGATTCTGATAACACACACTACTTTACGCTTGTTCTTGTAAGTGTTTTTGTTTTCAGGATAAAACATGTCAAACTCACAAATAACACCCACACATGGTGACAATGGCCTCGAATTTCACGGAGAAAATGACAATAAAGCCGCCCCAGGGATTGAGGCACCTTAGGCTGATCTCGAGGGAGCACCAACTGCCAATCCAGTCGACGTCAGTTCGCATATCTCCCCAAATGTAAATTTGGGCACTGATCCCGAAGTAAGTATACGCAGGAAAGGCCGATCTGGTGGTCGAGGTATGCATGGCGGAGGAGATGGTGGAGTCAGCCTCCAATTGATATTCGAAATGCTATAGGCCCAACAAGCCGCTATAGCACAACTACAAAACCAACAACGAATGCCAAGTGGGGTTGAACTAGAAGCCGTCACAGAGCCGAGCCAGTGCCGGAAAGATCAAATGCCAATGAATTAGGGACTGACCCCGCCGTAATGAAGATTCTCGAGGAACTCACTAAACGAATTGAATCGGGAGAAAAGAAAATCGAGGCAAATGATAACAAAGTAGAACATACAATTCCTGGGTTGACCAAATACCGGGGGCACCGCCGATTTTAAAAGGTATGGACTCAAAGAAGTTTGTGCAGAAGTCGTTCCCTCCAAGTGCGGCTCCGAAGCCCATTTCGAAGAAATTTTGCATGCCGGAAATCCCTAAGTACAATGGGACCACCGATCCCAATGAGCATGTCACCTCATATACATGCGCCATAAAAGGAAATGATTTGGAAGATGATGAGATCGAATCGTTCTACTGAAGAAATTTAGAGAAACGCTATCGAAGGAAGCAATGATCTGGTATCACAATCTACCACCTAATTCCATCGGCTCCTTCGCCTTGCTTGTAGACTCTTTCATAAAGGCACATGCCAGGGCAATAAAGGTTGTGACTAGGAAGTTAGACATTTTCAAGGTGAAACAAAAGGATAACAAAATGATGTGAGAGTTCGTATATTGGTTCCATATGGAACCAATGGAACTAACACCGGTCACAGACGATTGGGTTGTTCAAGCCTTCACGCAAGGTTTGAATGAACGAAGTTCGGTGGCATCACGTCAACCCAAGCAGAATTTAATTTAATATTCGGTGGAAACCTAGGCCGATGTACATAATCGGTTCAGTCAAAGATCAGGGTCGAGGATGATCAATTAGGGACCCCCTCCGGTTCCGTCTATCTGAACAGGTCCGTAGGCAGAAATCAGAGGGATATCGACAAGGAACCTCGGTCGAACAGAGAACGATATAAGCCATACATCGCATATCGCAGAAACAGTGGCCCAGGATACAATCCCATCCGAATGATCGATGAAACGATTGAGGGAAGAGCTCTCAAGGACTCATGAGAAAAAGTGGTTTCGATAAACATGCCGATCCCATAGAGGCACCACGATTATCGGAGTACAACTTCAGTATCGACGCATCAGGTATTGTGTCAACCATTGGGAGAATCAAATATACTAGATGGCCCAGACCCCTACAAACTGATCCTTCCTAGAGAAACCCCAATCAAATATGCAACTACCATGGTACACATGGACAAAGAACCAAAGACTGTAGACAACTGAGGGAGGAGGTAGCCCGTTTATTCAAAGAGGGCCACCTTTGAGAGTTCTTGAGCGATCGAGCTAAGGACCATTTCATAGATAGGGACACCAACAGGAAAAACGAGCAAGAAGAACCATAACACGTGATTCATATGATCGTCGGTGGGGTCGATATTCCACAAGGACCCGTGTTCAAACGCACTAAAGTATCAATTACTAAGGAAAAATGAACCCGAGATTATGTGCCAGAAGGAGCCGTATCATTCATTGATGAGGAAGCAGAAGGATCTATCAACCCTACAATGATGCTTTGGTAATTTCTATCCTTATGAATAAAATTCATATTAAACGTGTATTAATTGATCCAGGGAGCTCGGCAATTATTATTCGATCGAGAGTCGTGGGGCAGCTCGGCCTACAAGATCAAATTGTACTCGCAGCTCGGGTCCTCAATGGTTTCAACATGGACAGTGAAATAACTAAAAGTGAAATCATTTTACCGGTAAACGTAGCTGCGACTATTCAAGAAACCAAGTTACGTGTAATCGAGGGCGATATGAGGTACAACTCCCTGCTCAGAAGACCCAAGATTCATAATATGAGGGCAATCCCTTCAACCCTTCACCAAATGCTGAAATTCCCAACCCCGGATGGAGTGAAAACGATATATGGAGAACAACATGCTGCAAAAGAAATGCTCGCGGTCGATGAGGTAATACCAATATCAGCGCTTTGGTCAACAAAGGGATCGAAGGCTAAAGGACAAGAGGCTAAATAGCAACCACAACCACCAGCCTCGACTCAGCCGGAGAAGCGAGGAACGGATGAGGACGATGACTACTGGATCCCTCGATCCTTCATAATCCTCGAGGATTCCGACGCCACCAAATAAACAGTCAAAGATATGGAACATGTCATACTGATCAAATATCTACCCGATCAAAAGGTATACCTGGGTACGGGGTTAACCCTCGAACTCAAGAAAAAACTCATTAAATTTCGTATCGATAATATGGATCGTTTTTCTTGGTCCCACCTAGATATGACAGGGATCCCACCAGAGATCACCACGCATCGACTGAGTTTGGACCCGAAGTTCGGCCCGATGAAACAAAAGAGGAGGCCCTATTCCGAGGTAAAACACGCATTCATCAAGGACGGGGTAACTAAACTCCTCAAAATAGAATACATTCGGGAAGTAAAATATCTCGAGTGGTTAGCAAACGTAGTTGTAGTCCCTAAAAAGGGAAATAAACTTAGGATGTGTGTAGATTATAAAGACTTGAAAAAGCATGTCCTAAAGACTCTTTTCCTCTGCCGAATGTCGATCGCATGATCGATGCCACGACCGGCTACATGATTATTAGATTTCTCGATGCCTACTCCGGATACAATCAAGCACAACTGAATCCGGAGGATCAAGAAAAGACCTCGTTCATCACTAAGTACGACACCTACTGTTATAATGTAATGCCGTTTGGGCTAAAAAATGCTGGTTCTACTTACCAACACCTAGTAAGGCGAATGTTCGAAGAACAAATGGGTAAATTAATAGAGGTCTATATTGATGATATGCTAGTTAAGTCCCTTCGCGCAGAGGACCATTTAACACATTTGCAGGAAACCTTCAATGTATGAGAAAATACAACATGAAGCTTAATCTGGAGAAGTGTGCATTCAGGGTCGGTTCGGGCAATATTACAAATAACATAGGAAAAACAAAAGAATAATAGTTTGCTTCAGATATGCAATCAAATCATCGTGACCATAGTCATGATTACGTAATCTACATTCGGGTTTGCAATTCATGCTACTCGAACACAACTTCAAACAATAATAAAATTCAACACGTTGCGAATTGCGGGTATATTTCATGTGGCGCGTTTACAATGTGTCCAAAAATGACAAGTGCACGCCATCGTGACTTGTTTCAGAATAATCCATAAATATTAAAAGCGGCTAAAAAGTTAAAAAGGCTAAAATGCACAATAGTTTTAAAATATGTAAATAATTAGATAATTTAAGCCAAATATCAATAGTTAAGCGACCGTGCTAAAACCACGGAATTCGGGAGTGCCTAACATCTTCTCCCGGGTTAACAGAATTCCTTACCTGGATTTCTGGTTCGCAGACATTTTTAAACAGAGTCAAAATTTCCTCGGTTTGGGATTTTAATAAATAAATGGTGTTCCGGAATACCGTAAAGAATTCGGGTGTAGAATCTGAAAATCAATAAATAATCTCAAAATCGATAATGTCACTTAAATTGAAAAAACTCTCTTATCCTACCCATACCGGTGAAAAAGGAGGTGTGACAAATACTCGAGACCCGATCTAAAGAAAACTCGGCCCAAAGTGGTAAGGACGGTATCAGGCCCTCGATATCATCGAAAAAGGATCTTACAAACTCGGCACGATGAACGATGAACAATTGCCAAATAATTTGAACATATCACTCCTCAAATGATATTATTGTTAATGTTCGACCTTCTCCTTTTTCATTTATATTTTATACTAACTTGTTGCTGGTGTTCGATCGAAGGCATCGAAGTTTTCTCTAAACATGAAGTCCTTAGGTCTGAAAGCACGTGTTGCCCTCTTTTTCTCTTCGACCGGGTTTTGTTCCAAATGGGTTTTTCCGCCAAGGTTTTTAACAAGGAAATCATTGTTCGTGCTAACTTAGAGAAATTCAACAGTATCCGAGGTTTCTTTACAATCAACCTCGAATACTAGGGGGCATCACCCTCGGATGTTATGTTTTCAAGAAAAATACTTCGTGTCAAAAGGGTCTCGATAGGTAAATTTTGTAAGGGCCAAACGGTTGAATAAACCGTGTCCATGTAGACTACTCGAGCCCTAATGGAAAAACATGTAAGCATGTATAATCTATTGAAAGAAGTATTGTTTCCTCACCAGATGTTCCATGCCTTAGAGAAATTTCTACTTTACAATTTCATACTTATGATTTATTGCAAAAACTGTCTCAAGGGTCGATCATAACTAAAACTCGAACGATTAACCCTGTACTCGGGAACTGCCCTCCAAATATTGACATGTTCGAATTACTAAACTTCGAGACCGTAAGACCTTAAAAGGTCAATCCTAGATTTACCCACTCAGGGACTGACACTTCGAACAAATTCGAAGTATAATTGAGAAAATAAGCCCAAGAGGCAGATCCCAGGGCTACGACCAAACTAACGCAGTTCGGAGACGTCAGTATTCCGTAATGAAAATAGACCTTCATACTCTTTTATAAACCGGTTTAAAAGGCTACCCTCGGCAAAATAACAAAAGGGTTTCGACAACGTCAACCCTCAAAAAACCCTAAGGGGTATCGAACTATTCGAACCCTCGAACAGTTTTGTACTGAACAAAAGTATGCTAAGGCACAAAAAAAAGACACTTTTGGATAACTGATTTAGTCTTGAATTGGATAAGTGAGAGAAAGACACTTTTGAAGATGAATAAAGACCTGAAACATTTGAAAAATAAGCATGAGCCAAGTTTGCATGAAACCAAAGAAGTCATGCTCATGGAAGTTAAGGATCTCTACCTTTTGAATCATTGAGAAGATCGGGCTTAAGGATGATCGGACGAGTTGAAGTCTGTTTACCATTAAGAGATAGAAAGTGTTTTAAAAAAGAAAGAAGGTGTGTTCCAGACAACTCGAAATGGATCAGTTTAGTGGAAAAATGCATCTTCTACATCAAGACAAAATCCAAGAAAAAGTAACACATTGACAAAGGTTATTCGCTGCGAGTAAGGTATTGCTCATACAACTTTACACTGAAAAAAGACCCAGAAATAAACATGTCTATCAATTTCGTGATTTTAAAGGGCTTACATGATTGGCGTTCTCGAGGCCGGGATGCCCTTTTTCTGCTACCCAAACACTTTATACACTTTCTTACCCCTTTTGAGTCTGTGTTATTGTGATGACCCAAGGGCTTATTCTATGAATTTAGACTCCGTTCTAGGCTTATTAGCCATTAAAATATTAATTTTAACTTTCTTGATTTGTGTGCACAGTCAGGGCGTGAAATCGGAAAGCTTTTATGTGAAAATATAAGAAATAATAATTTTTAAAATTAAAAATTTGGTTTTAGTTGACTTGAGTCAACATTTTGAGTAAACGGACTCGGATCTATGTTTTGACGATCCCGGGAGGTCCGCAGTAAAATATGGGACTTGGGCGTATTCCCGGAACTGAATTCCGAGGTCCCAAGCCTTATAAATCAATTTTTGAAAGAAATTATTTTGCTGAATTATTAATGAAATAAAGAGATGAATTAACGTTTGAAATCGTTGGTATCGGGACCGTATTTTGGTTCCGGAGCTCGATACAGGTTTGTTATAATATTTAAGCCTTGTGTGCGAAATTTGGTGAGAATCGGAATTTATTTGACGTGATTCGGGCGTCCGGTTGATAAATAGTGAACTTTAAGTGTTCTTGAGAAAAATAATGAGTTTTGAGGTTTAATTCATAGTTTTACATGTTATTTTCATGATTTGATCACACAAGCAAGTATGTATGATGCTTTTAGACTTGCGTGCATGTTTGGTTTAGAGTCCCGAGAGCTCAGGTGAGTTTCAAATAGGTTTGGGTTGTGTTGCGCTCGTTTTTTCTTATGCTTCGACATCGTTTCTTCAAGCATAAATGATATCATATTTAACAAATGAGCTTCGATTTCTGTTTTGAATGAATTATTAGATCCGTATCGTAATTACGGATCCGTAGAAAAAAGAATCATCGAATTTGGACATCGTATGAGGATTTTAGGTCATTTTACTAAGATTGCCAAATATTTGAGGTTAATTACGAAATTCCCACTGATGGCGTATTAAAAATCTGCACGATTTGAAAATATTAAAACTTACATATCTCCTTCATTATAAGGTCAAATTGAGTGATTCAAAAGCCTAAATTGACTAGAATTTCACAAGAAATCCATTAGAGACATAAAATTCGAGTTTCAGAATCGTTTGGCATTAGAAATGAGGCAGAATAGCTGGCAGAAAAATATATATATAAACGGGCAGACTTGTTTTTCTTCAAATTTTCGAACCTCACAGTCCTAGAAACGAATTTCCTCACCAAATATCATCTCCAGGTCATAGGTAATCAATTCTAAACTTTACTCTTTCAATCACTCATTGTTTTTCATCACCTTTAAATCAAAAACTAAGAATTTTCATGGTAAAAATTGAGGGTTTGGGTAGAATTAGTGAATTTTGTAAAAATCGAATCTTTACCTCGAATTGAGGTCTGATGTAGAAACTAATTGTATATTTGGGTTTGTGGGTGAATGAGTAAACGTATTTTGGTCCGAACCCCGAGTTTAGGCCAAGCGGGCCCGGGGTCGGGTTTTCACTTTTTTTTTATAGAAAAATTATAATTTTCAATAAAGTTAGTTCCTTTAGCCTAAATTAGTGATGCTGAGTTAATTATGATTATATTCGAGCAAGTTAGAGCAAGATTCTAAAGAAAAAACTATAATTGAGTAGTGAGTGGCCTGCGAAATTGAGGTAAGTGTTTGGTCTAACTTTGACTTGAGGGAATAGGATTCCCCACTTGTTTGTTATGTGAAATGCATATGTGTGGTGTATAGGTGAGGTGACGAGTATCTATGCACCACCAAATTTCCTGTTAAACATGATCTCTTTCCCGTTTCTAACTTAATTGATTCTTGTTTTAATTGTTCTATGTTTATTATTGTTTCTATGAATACTTGGCCTTGTTATTTTGTTGTTAAATATTTTATTGGTTATTTTGGAAAGAATATTGGTTGTTTAGCTGGTTCCCTTGTGGTACAAAATGGTAGAGCAGTTTGACATTGTTTTTACGAGGTGCATATATATATATATATATGTTTCCTATTGGTTTCATGGTTGAGAAGATATTGATGATGTTTATGAGAAAAATACAGTTTCTTATTTATAATTGTTGAGACAAAAATATTATGAAAGGCTTGGCCTAAATTGTGAAATTTATGAATAAATTGATATTAGATGTCTGGTGGGAGCGGGTTGCACACCGCAACAAGGAGTGATAAGGGTGGACAGGTGGGATCGGGTTGCACGCCACAACAGGAGTAATAAGGATGATATATTTAGGGAGGAGCAATAAGGGTGGACAGGTGGGAGCGGGTTGCACGCCGTAACAAGGAGCAATAAGGGAGGACATTTATATTTTTACCGAATTTCAATGAAAATAAAGATTTGAAAGGCTTAAATGTTTATTTTACTATTCTTCATATTTTGGCACTACTTTTATTTAAAGTTAAAATTTGGAAACTTGGAAATTATTTGAGAATTGGTTATAGCTGAGACCTGGAAAAGGGGGCTGGTTTATTTTATTGTTGTTGCAGTATTTAATTATTTGTCTAGATTTCCTTCTTGCTTCATATATTATTGTCACATGTTATATTGCTAAAGCCCCGCCGTAGCCTCGTCACTACTTCGTCGAGGTTAGGCTCGGCACTTACTCAGTACATGGGGTCCGTTGTACTGATACTACACTCTGAACTCTTTTGTGTAGATCCAGGTACCGGCCAGCAGTAGAGATATTTAGAGCGGCTATTCATTTATTCGGAGACACGAGGTATATCTGCCTGCGTTCGCAGATCCCGAGAGTCTTCTCCTATTTTCATAAACGTTGTTTTATCATATTCAGAACAGTTACACTATTTCTTTCAACCCATTATTTGTAGTATTCTTTAGTAGTTCGTGAATTTTGACACCAGACTCTGGGGTAATTTTTGGATTTATCTATATAATTAGTTTGTGGCTCGGTTTAGTTAATTGCTTACTATTTTATATTGTGAATTATTTATTTAAAGCCATTAGATTAAGTATTAATTTAAAATTATTTATCCTGTTTAAATGGTTAATTAAAGGTAATAGTTAAGCGAACTCTAACATTGGCCAAGTGTGGTGTTAGGTGCCATTACGATCCCTAAGGTTGGGAATTTGGGTCGTGATAGTTATTTTCTTTGATCACCCTCTTTTGGAATCAAGTTTAAAGTCAAGAGTTAAAAAAATGAAAATAAAGGTCCATGTCCCAAGAGTACAAACTAGGGCAATTCTTAGAAAGTTCAAGTAAAAGGAAGAAAAAAAAAAGAACAGTCAAAGGTCCATGCCCCGAGAAAATAAAAGTTGGGGCAACTTGTTTTGAAAAGATAAAGAAGAAAGAAATAAAAAAGAAAAAAAAAAGAAAGGCAAAGAAAAAGAAGAAAGATGAAAAAAAATAGTTAGGTCAGATGTTTGAACTACGTTAGTCTTAATTCCTTTTTTTAAAAAGAGGGATACGTTGGCAGCCACGGTTCGGTCCAACCAAATAAGAATTCAGAAAAAAAAATCCTCAGTATCTAAAGTTGGGGCATGAGTTTGTTTTAGTTTTTCTTTATTTTAAAAATGAGTCGGTTCCAAGAGTTGTAAGTGTACAACCCATCATTTTGAGTCTACTTTGAGCTTCATGCCGACCCTTCTTTCCAACCCAATCCAAAGACCTACCAAATAAAGACCTCCCGATATGCCTTCAAGAATTCCAAGAGAAGCATCCAATGAGAAACGGTTGTCACACGACATATAACATTGTCAAGTTGCTCACAAAAGAAAAAGAAAAAGAAAAAAATGAGAGAGTATTACTAGTGAAAACCCTCACGGGCATTGTAAGGCGATGGTAAGCAGAGATGAATAAATGAGAGAGACTTGTTGATGAAAACATCTTGGGGCACCACTAGTCGAAGGTGAGTCGTGAAGCTGATGAAAAGGATTAGCACGAACAAGCCCGACTATAAATGTCATAAGAATGGTGAAAGGGAAGATTAGATCAGTTTGATAGATCGGCCATTAAGTCCAAAATGCATGTCATGATCATTAAGGCTAGTTATTGAAAAAAAAACTCTTCCTTCTGTCATTCCGACAGGGGCATTGCTTGTTAGTACTTGTTTCTTTACGTCACTGTGTCCTTCGCTCTGAGTCAGTCCTTATCAAAACAAGCAAGAAAATATTTCAAAATCTACTACCAGCTTTTCAGCTACACAAAGTAAATTTGGCCAGCACATTCAGTTGTTACAGTCAACGTGCCTCGAAGGTTCATGAAAATGGTTCCCTCGCCTCCCCCCAAAAAAAGACTCTTGTCAGCCTACTTGGCACAAGCTAAGATTACTGGTGATTCCCTCTGGTAGACAAACTGCTCAAAAAGCAGGAAGTCATTCAAGATATCAGAAAGGCCGCCTAAGAAAAGATCTCCATTTGGGTAAGGCTGATTGAGCCACAAACACAAATGGTACTGGGTTTGAAACAATCAGGGTTGATGCAGAGCAAAAGTCTTTCGAAACCGACTCAAGCTGATTGAGCAAAAGCCAAGATGCCCATGACTCAAAGCCACAAACCGGCCACCACTTTTAAAACTGACAAAATTTTCTTTGTTTGAAACAGGAACAAAGCAGTACAAGGAAGGTGGTTCAAAAAAAAAAAACGACAAAGGGAAGTTTCTCAAATCTTTACCTTTGTTTGTCTTGCTAGTATGCGCAAATATTGCCATTGCTCTTCACATTTTTTCTCCTAGGATAAAAAGTCCTAGTTTGATGGATTTTCCTCCCGATAAAAATCTTAGTCTGATGAATCTTTCTCCTAAGATAACAAAAAAAAAAGACCTAGTCTGAAGAATTTTCTCCTAGGATTAAAATCTTAGTCTGATGAATCTTTCTCCTAAGATAACAAAAAAAAGAACCTAGGCTAATTAATTTTCTCCTAGGATCAAAATCTTAGTCTGAGGAATATTTCTCCTAAGATAACCAGGAAAAAAAAAATCTAGTCTGATGAATTTTCTCCTAGGATCCAAATCATAGTTTGATGAATTTTTCTCCTAAGATAACCAAAAACAAAAAACAAAAAACTAGTCTGATGAATTTTCTCCTAAAAAAATCTTAGTCCAATGAATTTTTCTCCTAAGATAACCAGGAAAAAAAACTAGTCTGATGAATTTTCTCCTAGGATCCAAATCTTAGTCTGATGAATGTTTCTCCTAAGATAACCAAAAACAAAAAAAAAACTAGTCTGATGAATTTTCTCCTAGGAAAAAAATCTTAGTCTGATGAATCTTTCTCCTTAGAAAACAAAAAAAAGAAACTAGTCTGATGAATTTTCTCCTAGGATCGAAATCTTAGTCCGATGAATCTTTCTCCTAAGATAGAAGACCTAGTCCGATGAACTTTCTCCTAGGGTAGAAATCTTAGTCTGATGAATCTTTCTCCTAAGATACCAAAAAAAAAAGAAAAAAAAAACCTAGTCTGATGAACTTTCTCCTAGGATAGACGTCTTAGTTTGATGAATCTTTATCCTAAGATAAGAAAACTTAGTCTGATGAATTTTCTCCTAGGATAATTGTTTTTAAAATAAGAAGTCTTGTTTTTTTTTTAAAAAAAAAGAGAAAAAAATAGTTTATTTATGTCCTCAGAAAATAAGCATTGGTGCAATTTGTTTAAAAGAATGATTTCTAAAAAAAACTTGAAAAAAAAAATCCTTCTTAGTTGGTTTTAGCAAAGGGTATACAATTCCCTGGTCTCGTTTCCAACATAGGGACTCCACTCCCTAGTTGATGCCAGCATAACCTGATGCCAACATAGGGTCTCCACTCCCTAGTTGATGCCAACGTAGGGTCTTCACTCCCTAGTTGATGTCAGCATAACCTGATGCCAACATAGATTCGCCACCCCCTAGTTGATGCCAACATAGGGTCACCACCCCCTAGTTAATGCCAACATAAAGTCTCCACTCCCTAGTTGATGCCAGCATAACCTGATGCCAACATAGGGTCTCCACTCCCTAGTTGATGATTTTCCAACATAGGGTATCCACTCCCTAGTTGATTTGATCTTAAATGCAAGGTACACCAATCCCTGATATCTTTGGCAAAATAGGGTATTCCATTCCTGTCACGACCCCAAATCCTAACAGGTCATGATGGCGCCTATCGTGGAACTAGGATAGCCAACCATCACATAACTATACATTTATTTTAATAAATTTACTCAATATTATTAAATACCAGCATATGTAGTATAAAAATTCCTCTAAGTGTGTAAGAAACCATAATATAAACTAACAATCTAAACAAATCCCCCCAGGACTGGAGTCAACCAATCACGAGCATCTAAGAATAAAACTAACTCTGCTAATGTCATAAACAATGTCTAGGAATAAAATACTAATACTAATAAAGGAAGGGGAATGGAGAAGGTGCGGACGCTGGACAGCTACCTCGAAATCCCAAAGCTGACGATAACGAACTCGGATGGCTACTGCTCCGAACCAGTACCTGGATCTGCACACAGAGGTGCAGGGAGTAACGATGAGTACGCCAACTCAGTAGTGATGAAAATAAACTACAGTCTGAATAATAAGAAACACACAACAACAAATACACCAATCCACAAAACAGTAAAACACCGAGTTTCCATAAAGTATACATTTAATACATAAGTTTGAAAACCAATTTCAGTAAAAATCCTTTGAACAAGTATATTTTCCCAAATGTTTCTTAGTAAAAACTCCCAAAATATTAGTTTGAAAGATGAAACGAATCATATTCAAAACTCAGTAAAATATCATTATAAAACCGCCCCTCGGGCCAATTCATCTCTCATAATCAATCTCTCAGCACCTCACCATCTCTCAGTAACAATCACTCAGCACCTCACAGCCACTCAGCATCAGTCCCTCGGGCAACCTCACTGTCACTCATGCCTCCCAATCACTCATCACTCGGCACTCGGCAAACTAAACAAAATATTAAACTATAACAATAAAATAACTCAACTATTTAAGTAACCTCTCTACAATGCTCCTCTCCCTTCTCTCTAACTTCATCACCTTCCTCAACTTCCCTGAAACAACCATACGTATAGACACCACTCACACTAGCATCTAAATTTAACATCCATGGAACCAACCAACATCACCGGTATGCAAATTGATAAATCACCTTTCACATCGCCAAATAAATCTTTCCTTCAAACTCTCCTCTCCAGCGACATCACCTCCCAACCTAGTAACTTAGTTGAACACGGTACTGTGGATACACTCTCCAACCTAACTGACGAAACATCCTTTAGAGATGAACTAGACAACTTCATACCACTAACGGCAGAAGAAAAAGGCAGGCTATACACTCCCTGGAAATTTTCTATCATCATCAAAGTGTTTGGAAAAACGGTTGGTCACCAATTACTTAAAACAAAAATCACCAACCTATGGCACCCCACAGAAGAGATCCGCTTAATTGATTTAGGCTCGAACTTCTTCCTCATCAAATTTCAGCATGAAAACAATATCTGCAAAACACTTCACAGGGGACCATGGTTTATACTTAACCATTTCCTCTGCGTTCGTCGTTGGGAGCCTAAATTTATTGCATCCACGGCCCAATTAACGTACGCTGCACTATGGGTGAGATTACTAGAACTTCCCACTGAGTTCTATGATTTTGAAATCCTCAAAAAGGTAGGTAACAAGATTGGACAACTATTAAAGGTTGATGCTTGCACCACTACCACATCAAGAGGCAGATATGCACGTATTTGCATCGAGGTGCCGCTTGAAAAACCTCTCAAGACACATGTGTACATTGGCTCACACAAACAGGGCATCCTTTATGAAGGCAGTAACCTGTTGTGCACAAAATGTGGCCGCTTTGGGCATGCAAGCTGGAGCTGCTCATTCTCTGCCACTCCACCACTAAGCTCTCTACCCCCCACGCCTGTTACTACACAACTACCAAAAACACCTAACACTACAATGGATTCCGGATGGAAAACTGTTACTTTTCCTAAGAAAACACCCCATCACTACACTGGGAAGCCACACTCACGCAAAATACCAACACAAACGTTTAACACCAATGCTACACCAAACACAGTGGTACAACCTTCACACCTGGAGAAAGGTAAGTCGGTGGCCGCCTCTAAGCACCAGGAAAGCTCAAGTATGTATTCTAACCCTACTACCACTCATGCATGACCCAATAACCTTGAAAATTCATTAACAACTTATAATCCTTTTGGAATGTTAGACAACTCAGACCTGCCAGAACTCAACCTGGCAACTACCCATATTGGGCCTCACTCCCAACCTGGACCCCATATGCAGGCCCAGTCTACACAACAAGTTCCCCCTGTTAGGAAAATTAGGCCCGCTAACGTAATACAACCACTAGGTAATTTGAATACACTAGCCACTACACATTTAAGCCCACAACATACAAACATGGTAATTGAGTCCAACTCCATGGACCTCAATAATCCTTCCCCTGAACTCTCAACCCCTACGACCCACCCCCTATCACCCACACCATCCTTAGCCCAACCAACTGGCATAACTCCACACCTAGGGCCCCTTCCTCATGCCACATCACACAACCAACCTGACAAAATCTCCACACAATCCCTTAGTGCACACATAAACACCGTCTCTCTACATGCCGCCCTCCCCCGGCCAATCCAAGACTTTCCCTCTCCAATCACACAAAACACTTCATCCATGACACAGGAAGAGCATGAGTTTGGGCTGCGATACACAATCATTTGCACCTACGTCTACTTCGACCAAATTACACTCAAGCCACGAGCAACCACCCATAAACATACATCATACAAATAATTCTGTGCATGTACCCTCCTTCAAACCCTTGAACGATCACACTATAAACCAACCTCCTCCATCTTTAACAAATGCCTCGTCCTTGGCTAACACACAACTCCTTACCCCCACCAACAAACAATCAACTCTTCACTTCCCCATATTGATCATGAATGGTCCTCCACACCCCAACCCCACCACACCTCTCATCTACACAT
The DNA here is from genome assembly GCA_005239495.1 of Nicotiana undulata. Taxonomy (NCBI): domain Eukaryota; kingdom Viridiplantae; phylum Streptophyta; class Magnoliopsida; order Solanales; family Solanaceae; genus Nicotiana; species Nicotiana undulata. Next base: position 182,732 of record ML270437.1, on the reverse strand, counting down.
CACAGACTCCACCACTAGAGTAACCATTAATGTTGTGGTTAGAAACGGGGCTACAGGGATATGCACTAATCTTCACGACGGAACTCAACAATCAGGAAATAATACTACTAGTCCAAAATCCAACTCATCTAGCGAAGATAGTAACGGAAGGCATGAGGCTGGGAATGGAAGCAGTAGCCCAGCACCAATGGCCAAACATACATACTCCACTGACGGTGGAGCACATACAACCATCCTCTTCCCTGAACTCACCTTGGAACAACGTTCCAACCCCACCTTTATACAACTTCCACCAGATAATGGGAATCTACCCTTTTACTCCCAATACCCCACGGGAAAAATCTTTTCTCCGTGGTTACAGAACATGCAAACCTTCCCACCACCAAACACGATCCTCTCACCAGCTAGCCCCTTACCACCAACCCTGAGCCCACCACCAACACCACCTCCATCTCCCAACGAACTAGGAGAACAAACAAGGTTAGAGCTGGTACAAATAATGGAGGAAACGAGAGAAACAAAGACAGAATTCATCTGGCTAAAGGGGTTCTATCCGTACAACATCAAGGAGCAGTACGCAAAAAAAATCATACTCAAATTCCCACCCGAACTTCTCACATGCAGTGTCAACCTCCGTCCCACTCACAATGCACAGGAAGGGAAGTACTTACTAGTAGTCATTCCCACCTTACGCTTCCCAGTCCGTCCTGTCATGGGAACACATCATGACTATGCATATATTGACACTCCCATAAACCCACAACCCATAATGAATCTAATTGTCTAGAATTGCAGAGGGTCTAATAATGGTGAAGTTAGAAGGTAGTTTAGGTCACTCCTAGACAACTACAGACCTGTCATGGTGGTCCTCCTAGAAACACGCATGCACGACCCCTCAACATTAAAAAGTGATATTAATTTCTCTAACATGGTACAAGTTGAAGCACAAGGCCTGTCCAGTGGAATGGTATTGTTATGGCATGAAGAATTAGTCAAAATTGAATACGTTACACTGACCACACAAGAAATGCACTGCATGGTCCAGATATGGCCAAATCCCCAAAATGGTTATTTTTTTCTATTTAGGCAAATAATTCTACTGTAGCACGTACTCAATTATGGAACAATCTAAAAAATGTGCATGATAATTATAACAGGCCTTGGTTGCTTAAAGGAGATTTTAATGAAGTTACTAAGGCCACAAAAAAAGTTGGTGGTAATCCTATTAACAATAATAGAGTAGACGTTTTTCTTAATTGTCTTAATTATTGTAATTTGCTAGACCTAGGTTTTGAGGGTAGCAGATTCACTTGGACTAATAAAAGACGCTTAGGTAATACTATTTTGGAACGCTTGATAGATTACTGGGAAATTATGAATGGCTTAATATTTTCCCAGAGGCACTAGTCCAAAATCTTTCACGAACTTACTCTGATCATTGTCCTTTATTAGTCACACTCCAGCCCCAAAATCAGCCTAGGAAGCCTATATTTAGATTGGAAACAATGTGGACTAACCATCCTACTTTCATATATGTGGTTCAACACTCATGGCAAAACACACCTACTCTTATACAAGCAACTGCTTCTTTCCAAAAAAATTCTATCCAATGGAATCAACAAACTTTTGGTAATATTTTTCAAAGGAAAAGAAAAAATTTGGCTCGCATCAAGGGCATCCAAAAATCAATTCACTATCCTACCAGCATTTTCCTACAAAACCCTGAAATTGCTATGACAAATGAATTTAGTACGATCCTCAAGAAAGAGGAGGATTTTTGGAAGCTAAAATCAAGATTAAATTGGTTAACCGATGGAGACTCCAATACAAAGTTTTTTCACATGTCCACACTACAACGCCGTAGGCGTAACCGCATTAACGCTTTAAAAGATAATGGTGAAAATTGGATTGTTGATCCAACACAAATCAATACTGCCATAAATACATATTACCATCACTTATATACTACCCAACACATTCTTTGTACTAGGAAATACTATCGAGCAGATTCCACTCACACTAAAATTGGATGACACTCATAAACTCTCCAAGACCCTCTCCTTACAAGAAATACAACAAGCCCTATTTTCATTCCAACCCTTTAAGGCACCAGGTCCAGACGGTTTGCACCCATATTGTTTCAAAAATATTGGCACACTGTGAGATATTTAGTAACCTCCTGCTTCCACCAAGCTTTTACATCCCAAAAAATTCCTGAAGAAATCAACAGGACCTACTTGTGTCTCGTCCCTGAAATTAAAAACCCAACGTCCATCACTCAATCGCCCTATTAGTTTATGCAATACAATTTCTAAGTTGATTACTAAAGTTATTGTCAATCTACTGAAGCCATATCTTCCACAAATTATAGGACCCACTCAGTCAAGCTTCCAACAGGGTAAGAGAGCATCGGACAATGCCATAATTGTTCAGGAAATCCTTACCCATTTGAGAAAAAAGAAAACTGGCAAAATAGGCCACATGCTGCTTAAGTTAGATTTGGAAAAATCTTTTGATAAGCTTGAATGGTCTTTCATAAAAGAAACGCTTCACTACTTCAACATACTTATCGAACTAATAACCCTCATTATGTCATGTATCACAACCTCGTCAATCTCTATTTTAATCAATGGCTCCCCAAGTACCTACTTTAAACCATCAAGAGGAATTCAACAAGGCGACCCGCTCTCACCATACATCTTTATTATGTGCCTCGAACGGCTATCTAGGAATATATTCCAGTCAGTAGACTACCTACTTTGGCAACCACTACAACTATCACTAAATGGGCCGCAACTTTCTCATCTATTTTTCGCGGACGACATTATCCTACTGTCCAAAGTTACTCCTAAGAGTTACAATTTAATCATAGACATTATTAACAACTTCACAACCATCTCAGGACAAACAATCAACTTCCAAAAATCAAAAAAATAATTCTCTAGAAACTGCTCACTTCAACATAAAAATGATGTCCTGAATTGCTTCAGCATGAAGGAAGGCCACCATTTTGGTAAATACTTGGGTTTTCCAATGTTCCAACAACGGCCTACTAAAACGGACTTTCAATTCCTTCTGGATAACTTCAAAAATAAACTTGCGGGATGGAAAACTAGGTTTTTATCACTCTCTGGTCGAGTAACACTCATTAAATCAACGCTTTCTACATTTCCAAACCACGTCATGCAATACATTTCAATCCCTAAAGGAATAACTCATAAAATGGAAAAATACATGCGTCACTTCCTTTGGGGTACCACAGACCAAAAACAAAAGTTACACTTTATTAAATGGACTCTAGTCACAACCCCCAAAAAATTGGGAGGATTAGGTATCCAGTGACTCCAACACAAAAATGACTCAATCCTTGCCGGACTAGCATGGAGACTCTTCAATGCAACTGATCAACTATGGGCAACCACATGAGTAAATAAATACATTAACAAACGACAATGGAATACTCTTTCTCCCACATGGCAGAATATCATGCTGGGGTGGAGAAATTATCAACTTGGAATCCAATGGCACCCTGGCTCCCATTCACAACTGAGCTTTTGGAACTCTGCATGGATGGCCTCAAATACTACTCCCAGACCCCTCATACATGGGCCAATACCAGAGAACCACTTATCTCGAAATATCGACTCATATAGAACCAACAACCAATGGAACTGGGAGGACATTCCCTTTTCTTTGACCAATGAAATTAAAAATATAATTAACAACATTAAAATTCCAATCTACACCTCTATACCAGACTCCATCTATTGGGCATTATCACCCTCCGGCAATTCACAGTACGTACTATGTACACTAAGCTTCTTCACCAAGGTATCAATGACCATGGCAATTTTAACAATTATAATTGGATTTGGAGGCTACCTATAATGCCCAAACTTAAAATATTCATCTGGCTGATAGTTCACAAACGACTTCCCACAAAAAAATACCTCAATCACATAGGCATCACACTTGATGGCCAATGTCAGGCTTGCCATAACAGTGTAGAATCCATCAATCACTTATTCTTCCACTGGCCCTCAATTACACACATTTGGCAACAATTGAGAATGCAATGGTTCATCATGTCAATAGGTCAATCCTCCCCACCGGAACTATGGATAAAACAACTAATGAACATAAAGACTCCAACAATACCCTACCCCATGAACCATAAAATATACTTTACCTACACTCTTTGGAACATATGGCTCCAGCGCAACAACAGGAGCTTCAACAATACCACTCAGTCGCTATATCTCAACAAATAACTCAACAAGCACTAGAATACACTTACCTAGCTACCAATGATACACCTCAAAAAATCCTAGAACAAACACCTGTTAAATGGTTGCCTCCAAAACCAAGGACATTCAAGTTAAACACTGATGAGGCAGTCTCAACAAAAACAAATATGGCTGGGATAGGGGGCTTGATACGCGATGAATATGGCAACTGGGTAATTGGGTTTTCTGGGAACTTGATCATCAAACATTATTCATACAGAACTAAAGGCTCTCTTGCAGGGACTGGAAGTGGCTCACAGACTACAACTAATTCCACTAGAAATTAACATCGATGCATCATAGGTAATAACAATGTTAAGACAGGATAATCTACTGCATGTTAATATACTCGCGGAATACGGGAACCTCCTGGACCAGGGACCTAGTATCACTATGGCACACACCTACAGGGAGGGCAACATGCCTAGCCAAGAAAGGATGCAGTATGATGGATGGACAACAATGTACTCTTTTTGAAGAGCAACCTCTTTTTGTGAAGCATCTTTTGGATCTGGATCGCGCAGGAGCAGTGCAATACAGACGCGCGTACACAGTCCCAATGACACAACAATCACATGTTCAACTCGATGGGTAACATGGGGGTCACATGCATCAACAACAATGTGTTACCAATGAACATGCAAATCATTTTGTTAGACAGGCAGACTGTTCCTGTTTTTTGTAATATTAGTAGTAATTATAACAACATGCAAAAGACAACAAAGGATGCACACGCATCCCCCTCTCTGTAGTCCAATATATTTTATTTTAATGCAAGCTTATCTTTCGCACCAAAAAAAAAAAACTTAGCTGCCTTTACCAGGTCTCCACTATAATCAAGTTCTCACATAGTTTACTAATTTCCAAAGTTCTCTTTTTGAAGTAACCGTAAGTGTAAACTTAAGAAAAATAATAAAGTAAGACAGTAGCTTTTCCAGATCTCTGTATTCAAAAATCAGTAAATATAAGTATCCTCCCTTATTGCTCCTTGTTGCGGCGTGCAACCCGCTCCCACCTGTCCACCCTTATTACTCCTATATATATATATATATATATATATATATA